>CAUYQV010126207.1:0-46656 GCA_963574575.1 Galagoides demidoff | reverse complement strand
AGGGTAGCATGTTTAAACCCAGCCCCAGCCAAACTGCAACAAAAAAATAGCGGGGCGTTTTGGCGGGCACCTGTAGTCCCAGCTACTCAGGAGGCTGAGGCAAGAGAATCGCCTAAGCCAATATGTTGCTGTGAGCTGTGACTTCATGGCAATCTAAAAAGGGCAACAACGTAATACTCTGTCTCTAAAAAAAAAAAAAAAAAAAAAAACCTTTTCCAGGATAATTAGTTATTTCATTGGGGAGAGTGGATCTAGGCATCTAGTTTATCTGTTGCATTACTAATGCTGTGATTTCTTTTTTCTACCATCAGATTCAGGCTTTTTTTTCTTTTTTTAAGCTTTGCCTGTGAGCAGTGTGACCAGGCAGGGCACCTATATCCAGGGTGGCAACGGCACAAGATCGTTCTTCCAAATATTAGTTTTTTTTCCAGCTTCTGCCTATTTACAGCTAATCTTGCAGCACATCATGCTATTAGGCTCATATTTTTTCATGTTTTTAGGAAGTGTTTGGTATAGAGACTACTTACTCAGAGGGCTAACTGAGTAAGGAAGGCTGTAGCTGAAGGGATAAGAGCCATTTATTGCCGAGAGGGTGTGAGCTAGAGATCTGGATAAGAGTGCTCTCCTGTTTCAGCTACATTACATTATATATCTGGTGAACTTTGTTGGCCCATAAAATCCTTTCCATTAGTCAGTGTACTCTGTGCTTTTGTTCTTGACTACTGCTGTTCTTAGAGCTGTTTGGTTTGCTTGTATGTCTCAGTTTCCTTTTCAGAAGGCAGATTGTCATATATTTAGGAATGTATTTACTGTAATTGGAGCGTTCTGGCTTGTTTAGTCCCCTGTTCAGATATAAGACTCCTGTCTTGAAGTTTATGTTCAGAAAATGCCCGTGTGATCACTTGACCTAAGTGCCAACAGCAGATGCAGCAATTGACACGCTACAGGGAGTTTCCAACTGCTGGGCAGGTTTCTGAAATCCAGACACGTGCTGTTCACACTTTGGCTTCTGAGGCAAGGATCAGCGGTTGAAAGAGGGGAGGGGCTGGCAGGGGACTGGAGGGAGAAAGATCTTACAGTGCCTGCCCAGGGCTTATGGCTGTGTCAGCTTTCTTCATCTCTTCTCCAGCTGGCGTTGGCAGGGGAGAGTAAATCATTGTAGAGTGGTTATGAGCTGAACTCACTGGGGGCTTCTTTGAGGCACACCTGTGACGTCATCCTGTTATCATTGTCTGTTCTGCATAACCTCTTTTCACCTCTCCCCTGAGAGAGGGTGATGCCCAGAACTCATGTCAGGGCAATGAGCAGAGGGAAATATTTGGTAATCATTATTTGTGAGATGCTTGCTGAGGACACAATTGTGGACCATTGACACATTCTTCAAGATTCCTCACTGGAAGAGAAAAACCTTGTTTGCAACCATGGCCCTGAGTAGTCCTTATAGATAAGACATCTTTTTAAACAGGGAAAGAAAGTCCAGAAAGTCTAAAAACTCCTAAGTGGTCTTTCTTGTACACACACACACACACACACACACACACACACACACACACAATCTGTTCCATTGGCTTTCCATTTCAGTCAGTAAAAGCCACAGTATTTACAAGACCTTCCTGTGTAGACCTCTCCTCCTGCTCCATCCCACCCATGTTGCCTCTCTCTGACCTCATTCATTACTCCTCTCCCCCTGGCTTACTTTGCTTCAGCCATACTGCCTTTCTTAAAGGGATTCTCCCATTATCAAGCCTTTGGCTTTAGCTGATTTCTCTACTTTAGGATGTTCTATGTCCAGCCATTGCCTGGTAAATACTTTACATCCTATAAGTCTTTCCTTCATGTTAGCTCAGTGAGGCCTTCCCCAACCATCTGTTTAACACTGCTGTACACTACTCCCACCCTGTACTCTTAATTTTCTTATCCTGTTCACTTATTTTCTAAAAATTAGATCATTTACTTATCGTACATATTTTTATTTCTCTCCCTCTACCACCCCCCTCCGTAAGAATGCAATTTTCCTGCCAGTTGGGATCTTTAACCTGTTTTATTCACTGATGTATTGTAGAGTATCTGGTCCATTATAAGTTCTCAATAAATATGTGTTGAATTGAGTTAAGTCTAAGAACAATTTGTCAGAAAGTCACTCTGGGCAGTGAAGGTTGAATGGCAAGGCCAGGGACATGTGTTAACTCAGTTATTGTTCATGATTTAACTTTCCTTGTTTTTTGTTAAGGCAGTTTTCCTGAAAGTATAATTTCCAAAGCATATTTTACATCCTGACATTACATTAAAATATATTAATGTGTTTTAGTATTTATTGTTAATCCTGGAGCCAATATCTTTGGGGCTTCGGAACCAAAATTTCTTTAGAATAGCACAAATTTTATCCTTTCTGATCTCTTAAATCTTTCATCTTTTACTCTCTGCCCTTTCTTCCTGCCCAGAAATACTTTTAAAATTTCTCCTTTTTATTCACTTACCATATTTTTACTCTTACCTTTCTAGAGCAACTCTGCCTATTTATGTAAATTAAGTAATTTTTTTTTTTTTTTTGCAGTTTTTGGCCAGGACTGGGTTTGAACCCACCACCTCCGGCATATGGGGCCGGAGCCCTAATGCTTTGAGCCACAGGTGCCGCCCAATTAAGTAATTTTTTAAGAAAGATTTAATAGTTTGGGTTTATTGAGAGTACTAAAAGATAAGAAAGTAGAAACCCAACTTCCTGGCAATGACATTCCTTACTATATTTTGTATAAAAATGTAAGTTTTTTTTTTGTACAGTTGAAAATATGCTGAATATAAAATATTTATTTCCACTTATCATATTCAGAGTCATAAAATTCTTTGTAAACATTTATAATAGATGAATAATGTTCTCATATGAATATGTTAACATTCATTTAATCATTACCCTGCATTTGGACATTTTCCCCTCTATGTTTGTAGTATAATGCTGTATTTGACATCTTTATATGTACAACTTTGCCTGTGTTTTGTATTATTTTATTAGAATATATTTTTAGAGCTCAGTTGTTGGGGTTTGAAGTCTTTTGAATTTTTTTTTTTAACATTTTTGATATATGATTCTAAGTTACTTTCTTAAGGAACTGTACCAGGGCTGGGTATGGTGGCTCACAACTATTATCCTGGCATTATGGGAGGTCAGGAGTTCAAGACCAGCCTAACCACAAACATGAATGACCTCTGTGTCTAGAAAAAATAGGAAAAATTAGCTGAGTGTGGTGGTGCATACCTGTAATCCCAGCTTCTTGGGAGGGGGAGGCAGAAGGATCTCTTGAGCCCCAGGAGTTTGAGGTTGCAGTGAGGTAAGATGATGCCACTGCACTCTAGCCTGGGTAACAGAGTGAGTCAGTCTCAAAAGAAAAACAAAAAGGCCAAGTTCCATGGCTCATGCCTATAATCCCAGCACTTGGGAAACCGAGGTGGGGGGGTGAACCAGCCTGAGCAAGAGCAAGACCCCGTCTCAAAAAAAAAAAAAATAGCTGGGTGTTGTGGTGGGCACCTGTAGTTTCAGCTACTTTGAAGGCTGAGGCAAGAGAATCACTTAAGCCCAAGAGTTTGAGGTTGCTGTGAGCTGTGACTCTACGGCACTCTACCGAGGGCGACGAAGTGAGACTTTGTCTCAAAAAAAAGAAGAAAAAAAAAAAAGAAAGAAGTTGTACCAGTATACTCTTATTAGAAATGTTTGAGAATGCCTGGCAACACCTATCCTCCATCAGGCTTTTTTTTTTTTTTCTTTTTAAGAGACAAGGTTTTGCTCTCTTGCCTAGGTTGGAATACAGTGGTGCAGTCATGTCTTGCTGTACCCTGGAACTCCTGGCCTCAAGATATTCTCCTGCCTCAGCATCCCAAAGTGCTGGAATTGCAGGTGTAAGCTACCACACACAGCCTATTTTAAATTTTCATAAGTCCTTGATCCATTGTAGGCCTTCATATGTTTGTTGATAAATGATAGAAGAAAACCTGTCCCTTTAAAAAACTGGGATTTATATATATATATATATATATTTTTTTTTTTTGAGACAGTCTTATTATGTTGCCCTCGGTAGAGTGCTCTGTCATCACCACTCACAGCAACCCCAAACTCTTGAGCTTACGTGATTTTCTTGCCTCAAGTGAATTCTTTCTCTTGTAGCTTGGACTACAGGTGCCTGCCATAACGCCTGGCTATTTTTTTGTTGGTTAGCAGGCCTGTGCTGGGCTTGAACTCACCAACCTCGGTGTATGTGGCCTGTGCCCTACTCACTCACTGAGCTACAGGTGCTGAAGAGGGATTTATATTTTAGAGCAGCTTTAGGTTCACAGCAAAATTGAATGACACATACAGAAAATTCCCACGTGCCTCCCTCCCCCCAAACACACAACTTCACTATCAGTATCCCACACCAGAGTGGGACATTTATTACTTACAGTGAACCTATATGACACATTATCACTCAAATTGAATACTTGATGTTTAGGTTCACTTGTTGTTGTATACTGTATAGGTTTTGACAAATGTATAATGACATGTATCTGCTATTATAGTATTAGATTAGTTTCACTGCCCTAAAAATCCTCTGTGCTTTGCCTATTCATCCTTCCCTCCCCTTTTGCCCCTGACAACTACTGTTACTATCTCTGTAGTTTTGCTTTTTCCATACTATGTGATTTGGAGTCATATATCCTTTTTAGGTTGACTTCTTTCCTTAGGAATATGCATTTAAGGGTCCTCTGTGTCTAAACATGACTTGATAGCTTGTTTGTTTTTAGCACTGAATTAGTATTCCATTGTCTATATATATCACAGTTTATTTGTCCATTCACCTATTGAAGAATGTCTTGGTTGCTTCCAAATATTGGCAATTATGAATAAAGCTGCTGCCAACATCCATGTACAGGTTTATGTGTGGACCTAAGTTTTTAACTTTTTTGAGTAAAATACCAGTGAGCTCCATTGCTGGACCATACAGTTTTATAAGAAATTGTCAAACTGTCTTCCAAGCTGTCCTTTTTAAATGACAATTTTTGATTGCTAGTGAGAATGGGCATTTTCCTCCTTTGTTTTATTAACCATTTAAGGTTCTGTGTAGTCTTCCTCCTGGCTCATTTTTCTATTGCAGCCTGTCTTATCAGTTTATTTCAGCTTTATGGATAGTAATTCCTTTCTATATTCATTGGTAATTTCTTATTTGTGTTTGGTTTTTATTATGTTTGTGGTTTTTTTTTATTAAATCATAGCTGTGTACATTAATGCAATTATGGGGTACAATGTGCTGGTTTTATATACAATTTGAAATACTTCCATCAAACTGGTTAACATGGCCTTCACCGCATTTTCTTAGTTATTGTGTTAAGACATTTATATTCTACACTTAGTAGATTTAACTTGTACCCTTGTAAAATGCACCATAGGTGTGGTCCCACCAATTACCCTCCCTCTACCCATCCTCCCCTTTCCCCTCCCTTCGCCCTCCTCTTTCCCTTTCATCTTGGGCTGTAGTTGAGTTATAGCTTTCATATGGAAGTATGGGTGCTTATAAATGGGTTTCATAGCAGGGCTGATTACATTGGATACTTTTTCTTCCATTCTTGAGATACTTTGCTAAGAAGAATATGTTCCAGCTCCATCCATGTAAACATAAAAGAGGTAAGGTCTTTATAACAAAGGTATTTTCACCAGAATGTTTATTGAAGCCCACTTCATAATTGCTAAGTCATGGAAGAAGCCCAAGCGCCCATCGACCCATGAATGGATTAATAAATTGTGGTATATGTACACCATGGAATATTATGCAACCTTAAAAAAGGATGTTTATGGTTTTTTAATGTATAAAAGTTTTAAATTTTTATAATTAAATATGTCATTCTCTTTCTCTAATTTTCATTGCTCTTAAGCTTAAAACGATCTTTTTGCTAGAGAAGTTTCTGTGTGTTCTGCAAATGTATTTTCATTTCTATCAGCTGGAGGAAAATTCTAACACTGTTGTTGGATAATTTTATGCAGTTGGTGAGAGGTATGAAGGAGCCCTACGTGCTGAATTAAGTAACTGAGGAACATGTTATATTTTGTGTCAGATATAAAAGTTCCTAACCAGGAGTCAGCCTATTTTTATGTATTACTTTGAGTGAGGTAGGGTTGGAGTTGTTATGGACTACGTTGTCATGGATAAAGTTTTCTTCTCACCTCACATAAAAACTTACCAGTTGGGAAAGCTTAAGCTTCGAAAGTTGGGATAGATAGGTATATAGGTGAGTAGTCTTGTTGGCTTGCCATTTCAGGGGAGAAGGAATATGGTTGTTGTTTGTGGTTATCCTATTTTTCACTAATGAGCAAATCATCTGTGTTATAACAGAATGTTGTGGGAGACGTATATCTCTATTTTGGAGTAAACAGTCATGGATTAAACCATTCATTGAGCTAAATAGCAAAGGAGTAGGCTGTTGGGATAGGGATAGGGATTCATGTAGCATCACCTTATGGTACCATACTTGGCAAGACATTTCAATAGAGATGTTACCCATAACATCCTTTTCATTGGCTTTGGAAGCACTGTTGAATGTGGCTGAAGGCAGCATTTCTGCTTTCTGTGTAGTAATTGGAGCACTTGGCTGTTGTGGGCTATGGATAACATGCAGGAGGATGGTAGAGGGTAATAAGATGTTTGGGAAGTTTTGTTGCTTTAAGGAGCTCAGAGAGAGGTATATGGGTGGAACAGATGTATCCTGCCAGGTCCGGAGAGTCAGGCCATGACTTTTCTGTTTACTCATGGAAGAAGGGGAAAGTCAGCTCCCCAAAATGTGATCTCTCCTTTCTCTGAAGGCCATGTGGCCACATGGTTATGAACTTTGCAATTGATCATATTTTGGTAAAAAAACACATACATATATGAATTTTGACAGCTATCCATCAGAACTTAACTATATTTTCCCGGTAATTTTATGATTTTCTATAATGATCACAATATTTTAGTAATAAAAAACATTTTTAAAAATTATAGTGCAGGCTCGGCGCCTGTAGCTCAGGCGGCTGAGGCACCAGCCACATACACCGGAGTTGGCAGGTTCGAATCCAGCCCACGCCAAAAAATAGCTGGGTGTTGTGGCAGGCCCCTGTAGTCCCAGCTACTAAGGAGGCTGAGGCAAGATAATCACTTGGGCCCAGGAGTTTGAGGTTGCTGTGTGCTGTGATGCCATGGCACTCTACCCAGGGCAACAGCTTGAGACTTTGTCTTTAAAAAAAAAAAAAATAGTGCTAATAAAAGAGATTTTTTTTGAGACAGTCGCACTCTGTTGCCCAGGCTAGAATGCCATGATGTCAGCTTAGCTCACAGCAACCTCAGACTCCTGTATTCAAGTGTTACCCACTATGCCTGGCAAAAAGAGATACATGAAGTTTTACTTGGCATATCATGCAAATTACTTATTCACTTCTAAACTTGTTCCTACATCTAGTACCTTGTGCATAGGAGACATTTATTAAATGTTTAGGAATTGAACCATCCCACTCTAGTATGTTTGCCATTATTTCTCTCCTTTCCATAAGGGAAGGTTCTGTTTCCGCCCTTGAACTTGAATTTCAAAAGAAGCAACTTTGGTTTTAAGGGTTTACCAGCTGTCTTGTTTGCTTTAAACATTGCTCATTCTTCTAAACTCTTCTTTTATTCCAGAAAAAACAACCTGATAGACCAAATAGAGATTATTTAGCTATTCTCGAAAAGGTAATTATTTTAGCTTCACAAAATGCATAGATCCCTCAATTGGAGTGTGGTATCCATGGGGCATAGGAGACTTTATGACATTTTATCACATTTCTAACAGTGTTCAAAGCTGACTTCATAATTGGGTACATAATCATTAGCCATGCATGGTGGCAGTACCTATAGTTCCACCCACTCAGGGAGCTGAGACAGTAGGATCTCTTGAGCCCAGGAATTCAAGGTTACAGTGAACTATGATTGAGGCCGCTGCACTCTAGCTTGGGTGACAGAGCAAGACCCCATCTCTTAAAAAAAAATAATTAAGTTCATAATCAATAATGATTGACTAATTTAATAGGCTTTAGGAGTATATAAAATGAATTTAGGCAAATAAGAAAATACCAGATTGTTGGCTGGGCATGGTGGTTCACACCTGTTACCCCAACATTTTGGGAGGCCAAGGTAGGAGGATTAGTTGAAGCCAGGAGTTCAAGACCAACCTGGGTAATGTAGTGAGACCCTGAAAAAAGGGAAAAATAGATGGTTAATTTTTAAAAAGACTAGTCCAGTGCCACATCGTTAATTTAAAAAAAAATGGTATGTCTTTCTCGTAGCCAAGTAATTATGCCTAGCAAAATATTAATGTATTGGAATTATATATTTTTAAAAATTCTTTAAAGCCAGGTGCAGTTGTGCATGCCTGTGATCCTAGCAGTTTGGGAGGCTGTAGTAAGAGGGTTGCATGAAGCCAAGTGTTCAAGACCGGCCTGAGCAAAAGAGGAAGACCCCATCTCTACAATAAAATAAAGAGTCCCCCTACTGCTAAATTTGGCTTAAAAAATAATTAACTGGGTGTGGTAGTATGCACCTGTAGTCCCAGCTACTCAGGAGGCTAAGTAAGGCAGGTAGATTGCTTAAGCCCAGGCATTTGAGGTTTAGTGTGCCACTGTACTCCAGCCTGGGTGACAGAGCCAGACCTTGTTTCATTAAAAAAAAAAAAAAAGAAAGAAAAGAAAAATTCTTTAAGACTTCTATGGTGATAAAATCATCAGTATCCCTTTGAGGTGGTAAAGCTACAGTAGATTGCTTTGAGAAACCAGAATTAAAATCAGCCTACTTTGTTCTTAGCCACAAACTATGGGGACCCCTCTCTCGGAAGGCAATAGGAAGCCAAATTTATAAACACATTGCTATTAATTAGTAAATGCTCTTTAGCCCATTCCATGGGAGACTGGAACAGGTCATTCAGCTTTAGTGGTACCTGCTATCAGAGTTTCTGCCTTGCTTGAGGCCCCTCAAGGCACAGAGCCCTGTTGGGAAGGGGGTGGAAATACCACCACATGTGTGTGCTATTTCTTTAAAAGAGAGTCTAGCGGAAGTGATGCTGTAGGGAACATCTGCACTTGGGGCTGAGTGGAGAAAGCGAGATGCGCTGCAGCTGGTGTAAGGCCCTGGCAGGCTGAGGAGCTGCTGTCTATTGGGGTTTACTTCTGTCTACATTGAAACATGGCTTGGGAGGGGGTTGGTGGCCTGCTGCCAGCCTCAGTTAGCCTGCCCTTCTCTTTCCTCTTTCCTCCTCAGTCCCCCCCTCCCAACCTCCCCTCCCTCATGCTTTAAAGTCACATTTCCAGGCCAGACGTAGAATTAATCTCTGGGCACTTCACATTGCTGGCAGCTGAAAGCAGGATGTGGGATCTTTTTTTCTCTCTTTCTCTCTCTCTGCGTCTTGGCTGACTTTTTTACCTCTCGAAGAATTTGGAAGGCCGTGAGATACCCCCCCCCCCCCAAGTACTGTGGAGTTTTTCAGCACGCTGATCACCCTGCTGCGGCTTCACCCTAATAGACTTCATATGCTGATGCAGTTGACATCAGTATCAAACTATTTTACATGTGATCTGGTGTATTTCCTGAGGAAATCTGCAAGATATTTATTAAGAACTAATAAAATAAACCTCTCCATGAGTTTTTAGGTAGTTTTCAATTTTTCATGTCTCTCTCGTTTCCTCTTATCAATGAGTTGCTATTTTCTCTCTCTACTCTGACCATCGCAAAAGGAAACAAAAATAAATGTTTTAAACTGTTCCTGAAGGGACAGAGAGAGAATAGTTCTACCGTGATGTATCAGCCGGGGCTGTATTTTTAGTGCAGCATTGTAGAAACTAAAAATATCCTGTTATAGTGGATCCTTTTTATAGGTCTGTGTGTGTGTGTGTGTGTGTTTATAATGTTGTACGCCCAAGCGCCTTTATGCATCAGCAGCCACTCTTCACATTACAGCTGGACTCCATTAGTCCTTGAAAATTAATGTAATCCTAGTTAAGAAAAAAATTAATTACTGTACCAGAGCTGTGTTTTATCCAAAGCTAGTGTTAGCTCCCTAGCTGGCAGCTTAGTTTGAGAGGCTCCAGGGGCCCATGGAGTTGTGGCTTTGGTATCACAGCATTTGCTGCCGTGTTTTTCCCATTGAGAGCATTCCTCAGCTCTTTAGGGTTAGACACGTGGCATGCGGAAAGTAACTGCACACCCCTGTGCCTTAGTGAAATACTGTGTTCCAATCTCATCACCCCCAAAGGGGGTGTCCTTCACTGGTTTAACTCACCTGCCATAGCAGCTTTCTTATCAGGTTTCTTTTCAAGAGAGATACTTGGGTGATGGTTGATTTTTCCTGTTCTATGGAAAAAAAAAAATATTTGTCAAAGAGACACGTGGGATTTGCCTAGGAGGATTCTGCATGGATAATTAAGAATGACAGTCACATTTTGCTCTTGCTTTTTGTTTAAGGATTGGACTTGTTTGTTTACTATACACCTTTTACAATAAATAAATGAGTGTGCTAGTGTTGACTGCTGATCTCTAGTCAGACTTCTGAGGACAAGCTATGGTGAAGGGCTGACTGGCTCAGTGTGTGAGTAACATTTCCAGCTTTGTAATCAGTGTTCTGGGATGAGGTTCAGGGCATAGCCAGAAGTTCTTACTGTTGCCTCACCTTCCTGATTCTGCTCTTGTGCAATTGGCTGCGCCTGTTGTTATTTGTTTTTCCTCTTTGGGGGCTTGGATTAGGATGGGGTTAGAGTGGGATAGGTGGGAAGATTAGTTGTTTCCTCACTGGTCAGACTCCAGGCTCTGCTTAGAGTCCGGGCAGGATCCATCTGTCTTGGACTGCAGTTCTCTTTTCTGCTGAGTTGGGGCGTGGGCAGCATAAGCCTGTATAACTCGTGACAGGCCTCCCAAAGTGCCATGATGGCATGCATCCTCATGGAGCTGTTCAGAACAAAAAACAGGGTTAGTGACCTTTTGTTTCTTTTGGGCATGGACTCTGAGGCTTGTCGCTGGATTTATGTTCCTTCTAGTGACTCTAGGTCAGCGGTTCTCAACCTGTGGGTTGCAACCCCTTTTTAACAATGAAAGTACATTGTGGTATCAGGAAGGTTGAGAACCACTGCTCTAGGTCCCCCATCCCTTTTCCATCGTCCCCTAGATGACAACTGGTGAGCCTTCAGCTTCCTGGACTTGATCCCCAAGCAGTGTGGTTCAGTAAAAGTAGTAATTAGGCCTTTTACAAATTTATTTTATTAGTGAAGAGAGTTGGTGGGTAATGGGCTGTAATTCTAACACAGCCAGTTTGGAGATTAATAAAAAATTTTAAAAGAGCAGTTTTTACCAGAGGCAGTGGGCCTATTATTTCAGGTTCTCGGCTGAGCTGAAATCAGAGCAGCGTGAGACCCATGGTGGACTGTGTTGCTGGGAGGATGCAGAGCCACGTTCCTTGTTGTTACAGCCTGTGCAGTGCCCGTCCTTGAGGGTGTTTTACGCTGGCATTGGAAAAAAGGAAATCTTGTTTTCCAAGAACTCTGCTCTCTCTCAGCTTGATAAGCATTTAAAAATAAAAGCTGCACAATTGAAATTGGCAGTGCATCCTCATTCTTTTGTCTCTCTGTTTATTTTTTTCCCTCATCCCTCAACATGTGTGCTACAGCCCATGGTTATTACACCCTCAAGAATGATGGCCTGGAACTCAGCAAACTTGCACCAAGGTCTTCCCGCCCTGCACCCGACTGTTTGAAGCTGGCTGAGGCATCAAGGCCCAGCACTGAGAGGCCTGGTAGATCAGACTCAACAGCTCCATCTGTGGCACATTTCCCTTTTCCACTGAAGCTGATGCCTAGAATTTTGAGCTCCTCCAGAATCCTGATTGTCTGCTTAATTGTTCTTGTTAGTTTTTGTAGTTAACTTAATTGATTTGTTTACCTCTGTTGAGTTGAAAGTGCTTCGGCGCTAACCAGGCAGTGCTGCTTTTAAAAAAAGATTCCTCTGAGCTAAAATTTCATAATACTAACCTAGGATAGAGTGACTATAAGTCTTGATTTGCCCAGGTATAGACTGTATTTATGAATTATTAATTTACTCTCAGAAATATCCCAACTTAGGCAATAAATTTTAGCATCATAATAACCTTAGGTGAATTTAGCAAGAAACAAACAAACAAAAAAACCTCACTCACTATAAACTGTTAATTCTTTGTCTAGAAATATAATGACTTTGTGAGACAGTGCCAAACTTTGCCTAAGCATTGCATGCAGATTCCACTGGAGTCATGCACATGTGACTTCAGAAGGAATTGCTGTATTTCTGGCGCTGTGAGCAAGGACTGGCTTTCCTGTTTGAGCAGGTCCTGGTTAAGCCAATTTTGAAACACCATGTCACTTGTTCTAGCATTTCTGGTTATCTTTGCCTAGTTGGTTGAGTCAGAACCTGGAGTTAGTTTGGTAGAATGTGGTTTCAGGTTTGCAGACTTCCTAGTTGAGGCCTGTGAAGGATTGGTGCCTGATGTAACTGAATAGGGTGTTACTTCAGGTTAGTAGTCCTTGTTTTTGCTTGGCTGGTTGGACTGAACCTGGTATTACTGTTTCCCAAAGAATATTTTTGGTTTGAAAACTGAAGGTCAGCAGTTCGCAAGTGCTAAACTTGAAGCCAACTCTGTGGTTTGTCTTGTGCCACTGGGCCAGCAGCACTGCAGTCCTGATCGATTGATCTGCAACAATATGAAACCACCAATGGTGACTGCCAGACAAAACTTCATCTCACTCCATTCTATATCCAACCTGTCTCTCTGCCCAGATCCCTTCTTTCTCCTTCTATGTCTGTCTCACTCTTGGTTATGTATTTCTCTTTTTTGGGTCTATCTTTTTCCATCTCCCTGTCTCTTTCCATAACAGTTTTTAATAATGTTTTAGTTAGTTCCAGCCTTTTCCCTGAATGGATCCCATTGGAAAATGCATTTGAAAGGAAACAGTTATACACTTCCCTTCCTTTGAAACTCTGTTGGCACCTTTTCCAGTGCAGTAAACCATACAACATGTATTTTCAAAGTTTCCAAATACAGACACGCTGGCGTTAAATTTATGAAAAAATATTTTATTCAGCTGTATGGTAACTGTGACTTTCAGAGATGCTGATCAGATTTGAAATTGGTACTGACTTTTGGAACAACAACAGGCTTTCAGATCTCTGCAGGAAATATAACTATATTGGCTCTTGGGGAGTCTGTGGTGCTTTGTGCCTTGGCCTCTGATTGTAGGTTGGGCAGGAAGAGTTGGGGCAAGAGATATGGATGTGGGGATCCCCAGCCACGCCCAGAGGAAAACAGGGAAAGTTAGTGAGTCAGTGAAGAATATTGCATAGCTGTGTTGGTCACAGGAGCAGAAAGTAAATTTCTTCTATTCATAGAAGGTAAATTCTTTCTGTTTACTCTAGCCAAGACTGGAGATCAGATAACACATATTTGTCCGGTTATTTTCTTTAGGGTGCCATAGCTAAGAAGAGTTCATTTATTTGCGTTCAAAGCAGTGATGGTTTTGCTATTATTATAAATGCTATTGTTGCCTCACTTCTCCCTTTTATAGCTATAGTATACTGCAGAAAAGAAAAAGAGGATATTAGAATCAGTTCTGTCTATTTCAAAGTTTTAGGTTTGATTGAGGTCAGAATTTGGTAGGTAAGGATATTTAACCTTCTCAAAAATCCCAGTGTTTATTAAGGATGTCCCCAGGAACAATGCTCTTGAAAGAAGCTTTTGAAAGTGGCTTCCAAATTGCTTAAGAAGCTGAACTGTGTCTTGACTCACTTTAATTTTTGTACTACACCACCATTTCCAGGTTTTTTTTTTTTTTTTTTTTTGCTTACCAGCCTAACAGCACTAGGTTCTATCCTAAGTCATTGAGGTAAGTTTTTATGCCTGCCATCCTAGGACAGAAGCTGTCAAAGACAACCCTACCAAAACTGAGCATCCTGCAGGCCATGTGTCCCCCCTCAGTTCAGTTTAACAAGGGTTTGTTAAGCATTTGTTATGTGTCTTGTTCTTACCCTTTTTTTCTTTTTGAAGTTTTTGCCTTTGTCGGCTGTAGACTTTCCAGAAATGCTTTCTCTCTGTTCTCTTTGTTCTTCCTTCCTCTCTCTCTGTTTCTTGGGTCTTCTCTTTCTTGTGTAGCATCCTAAATATCAACATTTACTAAAGATATTATCTTAGCCCTCCTCTTTCTCTTTCCCTATTGGTATATTGTAAATTCTCTTGGTGTCAACTGTCATCTCTTTGTGGCTCACCCCCAAATTTCTTTCCTGTCTGGATCTTTTTCTTATCCCACATTTCTAACTTCTTGTTCATTTTTACCTAGAATCTTAAACATATTAAGACTTGATTCATCCATAGCTGGGCACAGTGGTGCATACTTCAGTCCCAGATACACAGGTAGCTGGGGTGAGAGGATTGCTTGAGGCTAAGAGGGACAAGCAGTATATAGAAAGAAGAAGAGGTTCAGAAAAAGGCTTTCCTGCCTCCATTCCCTTCTGCAGGCCTGAGCATATCTTTGTTCTCAAGTTCCTTATAGTACATTCCCTTTCTTGTTTAAGCTATTTTAAGATACTTCTTGTTATTTTTAAATACTCCTAACATACAGGATAAAGAAAAAAAATAGGGGGTTGGCATCTGCCAAAATACATCAAACTGAACAATTAAAATCTATGTATTACTGTTTTATGTAAACTATACCTTAAGTTAGAAACAGTGAAGCTGAGGTAGCCTGAGTTTATGGAGAACACTGGTACCAATAACAGAAATACTGTGCATGAAGTTTTGGTGGTTAGAAGATGATTTGGTACACTATGCAGATCCCCTCCAGGATTAAAGCACACACTTCTCCAGCTGCAAATAGTACTGGCAGCTCCTCAAGGGTCCAGTTTGTGTCTGATTCATCTTTAAAAACTAAATGCTTAGCACAGAACCTTGCATGTCATAGCTGCAAGTAAATGCTGACTTTGTGAATAAAGAAATGAATTGGTCCAACACTGTGAAGTACTAATTAGAACAGATCAGTTCCAATGACCAGACACTGCAGTTAGTGTTTGAGATTTACTGGAGTCTGCCCTATTGAGATCTCTAGTCTACAGGCGGAAAGCTTGGGGGATTGTAAATCCTATGCTACTGTAGCTTTGAGTCCTTGTGCCAGTGAATGCTATGGATAGAAATATGTAAAGCCCAGAGGAAGGAGCCCTATCAGAACTACAGTACATGTTTCATATATGCTATATTTTGAAGGAAGATAAGGGAGAGGAAGGAAGTAAATTTTGGAGAGTGGAGGTGGGAAAATGGCCATTCAGGGAGGTGGAGGTAGGTTTGCTACTTTGTTTCTTCTTCACTGTGGTCATTCAGCTTTTTTGGTGTGGGATCCTTTTTAAGAAACAAGACACTGCTCTATAAATAAAGCTGGTAGGTCTTTTCAACCAGGCAGCAGCAGGTCAGTTCTGTTCTCCAAATGGAAGAAATCTCACCAAGAAAATAAAGTTGAACTGGTCCTTTAAAACCTATTTGGCAGGGGGTGCTAATCCCAGAATTATAGGGCTTTGTTCTCTATACCAATGTTCAAATGTAAATTTAGTTTTTAAATCCCCTTCTTTATAGCATGCTGCTATACTTTCATTTTAGAGATATTCCCAAAATATACATAATTTGAATTTTATAGTCTAGACAAATCCTCTTTCATATCCATACATCAGTGTATATGTATATATATTTAATTGAATGTATGTTTTAATATGTCTTTTTTTTTTTTTAAGACAGTTTCTCACTGTGTCACCCAGGCTAGAGTGAAATGCCACAATCATAGATCATTGCAGCTTCAAACTCCTGGGCTCAAGCAATCTTCCAGCCCCAGCCTCCTGAGTAGCTGAGACTATAGGTATGCACCACCATGCCTGACTAATTTTTCAAAAAACATTTTTTGTAGAGGCAGGGTCTCGCTGTGTTGCCCAGGCTGGTCTCAAACTCCTGGCCTCAAGTGATCCTCCTGCCTTGACCTCCTGAAGTGCAAAGATTACAGGCATGAGCCACCACACACAGTTTCATTTGGTCTTTTCAGAACAGATTTTTTTTTTTTTTTTGAGACAGAGTCTCACTATGTCACCCTCAACTATGGTGTCACAGCTCACAGCAACCTCCCAACTCTTGGGCTTAAGTGATTCTCTTGTCTCAGCCTCCCAAGTAGCTGGGATTATAGGTGCCCACCACAACGCCTGGCTATTTTGTTGTTGTTGATTTTGTCATTGTTGTTTAGCTGGCCCAGGCTGGGTTTGAACACGCCAGCCTGGGTGTATGTAGCTGGCGCCCTACCCACTTGAGCTATGGGTGTTGCCTGGAATAAGAATCTTTTCTAGTATATGTCACTTTCTCATTTATCTAGGGTTTTTATTTAAGATTGTAAAATTCTTCTCAGTCCTCATTCTTGAATGATCGTCTGTCATGAACTGCATAAGCAATGACTTGGGTTTCTCTGACTCTTAGTCTCTGCCACATGTGGAATGTTGGGTAAACAAATGAATTAGCCATCAGGGATCTGTCTTCTTAAAGAAACCCTTCATGGATCATTTTGAAGTATGAATTATCATTTCCTAATTTAGTATAATTTTAAGTTTTGTATATCTTCTTAAAGCACACTGTTTCTATCGATATATGACATATTCCTATAGCTATATTTTTGAAAAAATAGTTTTAGATTTTGATACATAAGTATTTTGTCTCATTGTACGTATAATTTTGGAATAATACCTATTTGATATCTTTTAACAATATATATTAAAAGGCTATGTGTTGTAAAAAATCTTTTCAAGGTTATTATTCATTTGTTTCCACAGTATCTCTTACATAGAGTCTATGTTAAAAAAAATTATTTTAGAGCCACATGCAGTGGTTCACTCCCATAATCCCAGCAACTCAGGAAGCTGAGGCAGGATGATTGCTTGAGGCCAGGAATTCAAGACCAGCCTGGGCAACATAGTGAGACCTTGTCTCTAAAAAAAAAAAGAGAGAGAGAGAGAGAAAAAAGGCTGGGTGTGGTGGCTCACGCCTCTAATCCTAGCACTCTGGGAGGCCAGGATGAGTGGATTGCCTGAGCTCAGGAGTTTAAGACCAGCCTGAGCAAGAGTAGACCCTGTCTCTACTAAAAATAGAAAAAACTGTCTGAACACCTGTAGCTCAGTGGTTAGGGGGTCAGCCACATACGCTGGGGCTGGCAAATTCAAACTCGGCCCAGGCCTGCTAAACAATGATGACAACTACAACAAAAAAAAATAGCCAGGTTTTGTGCTGGGCACCTGTAGTCCCAGCTACCTGGGAGGCTAAGGGAAGCGAATCACTTAAGCCCAAGAGATTGAAGTTGCTGTGAACTGTGACACCACAGCTCTCTACTGAGGGTGACATAGTGAGACTCTGTCTCAAAAAAAAAAAAAAAAAAAAGAGTTTGAGGTTACTGTGAGCTATGATACCATGGCACTCCACTCAGGGGAAGAAAGTGAGATTCTGTCTCAAAATAAACAAATAAACAAACAAACTACCTTATTTTAGAACTCATTGCTAAGAAAAAATTTGTTCTTACCAAGGTTCTGATGCATTTATTCCTTTTCAACAATGATAACTATACTATGGAAGGTGTTTCCTTTTTTCTTTGGCTGCCAGAAAGATGAGGCAAATTTTATGTCCATTCCTGTTAGACCATTAACACATGTGGTTGACAATTTTTCCTTTTTCTTGGTCCTGATTTCCTTATCTACTTTAATGATATTTTATGGCAGTGGTTGTCAACCTTCCTAATGCCATGACCCTTTAATAATTCAGTTCCTTGTGTTGTGGTGACCCCCCAACCATAAAATTATTTTTGTTGCTACTTCATAATTGTAATTTTGCTACCGTTATGAATTGTAATGTAAATATCTGATATGTGGGATGTATTTAAGCGACTACTGTGAAAGGGTCATGACCTATAGCTTGAGAACTGCTGTTTTATGATATGATATGTAAGATATCACAAATCCTTTGTGAAATGAGTTAGAATGAATGTAAACAAAAATATTTTAATCTAGTTTAAAACTAAACATATATAGGTTTCAAAAAAGGCATATAGGTTTCAGTATACAAATTTAGAAGGGCTGTTATTAAAGGGAGTCTGCATTCTAGAGATTCTGTGAGGACTGATAGGTCAGAGGACTGGCTGGTGCCTTACTGGGTTTCTAGTCACTTTAACGGGGGTGCTGCTTTTCTCATTTTCTTCTTTGCCATAATTGTCTTACTTAGCTATTGTTCCGCTGTCCTCTTTTTCTATTTTACAACTGGATGCACTATAGTGGGTGGAGTTGGGCAAAGTCAGTTGCTGACCCCATCTAGTTTGAGTGTTGATCTCAGATTGTAAGGCTTTGGGGAAACCTTTTAGGGTGAGTTGCTGGAGTAAAGCTGGATAAATGTGCAGATCTGATATTCACAAGGAATCCACCAAAGAATTTTGTCTTATCATTGGTCTAATTTTTCAGTACTGATTCTGTAGAATTTGACCTAACTTCTCAGAAAGACCTCCAAGAGATTCTTTTTATCCTGGGTACTTCTCTGCCCTGCCCATCTCAGAGTTGTTTTATTTGGGGCATTGTTTACAAACCATCATACTCTTTTAAAATCCTTTAGGAAGCCTTAAAATAAAAGGGGGAAAAGCCATAAATGAAAACAAAATGAGTTAATCTGTTAAAATGGAAGCTTAGCAGTTTTCTGCCCCTCTCCCTACCTTATCAAAGGAGCATTCTCTGAATCAGAATGTCTGCAGACATTATCTCTCATTAATTTTAACTTTTAGTTCAAAGTGCTTCTGAAGCTTCATACCAACAGAAGTGAGTTTCAAGCTGTTTGTCTGAATCAGCTGCAAAGCTCTCCCTGCCCTATCAGAAGTGGTATAGCAATATTTATTTCTTCTCACTGTTGCAGGAAAAATTCCTTTTAAATTGGCCTAAGCCTCTTAGGAAACTTCCTTCATATCTCTTCTCTTGTACAACTTTAAATGACTTATGAAATAAGACACCCCAGATTTGCTGCATGGGATTCCATGGGGCCCTTACCTATCTGATATAGTTAAAAGAACTACCACTCATTTCTACTCCTAATTTGATTCCCTCAAATATTGGGAGAGAGGCAAGTTTCCCAAAACCACTGTCCTATAACTCTTCCAAATGAGATGCTGGAATGGCAGGCCCTGTTCTCCTGGGCCCCATTACTAAGGGACTTCCAGTGCCAGCATGCCATTCTGCCGGCAGTAGCTCTGCTTGCCCAACGGGCAACATGTATTTGAATAACCTTGGAATCAAACAGGAACTGAGTGACAAAAATATAAATCCAGAGACACAACTAAGGTGGAAATGGCCAAAGTGTGTTTTGACTAGGATTTCATTTATTTACTTATTTTCCAGTAAATCTATAGGAGTACCATTTCTAAAATTGTACAAGTATTTCCCGGAAAAAGTTAAACATTCATTTAGAAGTGTTTTCATTTTTCCTTGTAGAGTAGATGGTTTGTTGTCCATCTTGCCGAGATACAGTGATAGAGCCCCCCCAGGACATTTCTTGGCTCTAGAGCCACATAAAAAGGAGGAAGGAAAACTAAGCTATCCTTGGAGAGGGCCTAGCACAGTGGTTCCCAAACTTTCTAGTGCCGCAGTGTATTTTCATTGTTAAACCTGTTGCAACCCACAGGTCGAGAACCACTGGCCTAGCATTTCTGGATATCATTTTCTTATCTTTGGAAGGTAGCAGTTGTATTGTAATGCTGTGGAGAGTCAACCTGATTGAGGGTTTGAATTCCCCACTCAGCCACTTACCAGCTGTGTGACCTTGATGAAGAGTGTTTATTTACCATCTCTGAGGTTTAGTTTCCTTATGTATAAAGTAGGGTTATTAATGTCAGTTTACAGGGTTTTTCTGAGTGTTAAATTAGATAGATATGCAAAACATCTTGCCCAGGGCCTTGTTATATACTAGGCCTTCACAGAAGTCTAGTTTTCTTTTTTTTTATTTTTATTTTTTTTATTTTTTTTTTATTTTTTTTTAGAAGTCTAGTTTTCTTTATGAAGTCAGCCTCTAGTTATACACTCTTTTTCTTTTTTTTTCATTTTAGCAGTTTTTAATGAAAATTGTATATAGGATTATTTTATTCTTGCATCTTCTCAATTGTTTATTCCTTATACTTGCCCTATTATTTTTTTTTCCTTTCTTGAGACAGTCTTACGTGTTGCCTTTGGTAGAGTGCTGTGGTGTCACAGCTCACAGCAACCTCAAACTCTTGGGCTTAAGCAATTCTCTTGCCTCAGCCTCCCAATTAGCTAGGACTGCAGACTCCCACCCCAGCACTTGGCTTTTTTTTTGGTTGCAGTTGTCATTGTTTCTTAGCTGGCCTGGGCTGGGTTCGAACCTGCCACCCTTGGTGCATGTGGCCAGTGCTGTAACCACTGTGCTCTGGGTACCGAGCCTATACTTGCCATTTGCCTTTCCTACTTGGCAAGATTTGGCTTTCCATTCAGGGATCTTTTTATGATCTTTGTCTAGTTTAAGCCTAGTAATATCCACCTTGTTGGGGTGAATGCCCACATGGACAGTTGTCCCATTAGCCTTTTTCCACTGTGCCCGCTCAATGTAGATGACGTATTTCTTCCTGTAAACCTGGACTATTTGGCCAATCTGCTGACCTTTATAGTACCCCTGGGCAACCTGAACTTCATCATCCTGTTGGATGGGCATGGATTGAACATGGTACTTCTGTCTCAGCTCTTTGGAAAGAGGGTAAGACGTAATTTTCCTGCGGATGTAGGAAGGTGGGTTGAAATGTCTTTTGTGGTTCTTGCTTTGGTCAGAAGTCACAAAGGGATTGAACTTCATTTTGGCCACTGCCTCTTTGGCAATGGCTGCAAAAGGGCTAGTTATGCACTCTTAATATCCGAAGTGAAAGGTCAGACTGATGTCCCTCTAAATGTAATTTTTCTATTAAAAAATGTTTTCAACAATTTTATTAAGGTACAATTGATATATTTTAAGACTGTGCATGATTAAAATGTGTAAGTTTATGAATTTTGACATTATCTATATGTATCACCACAATCAAGATAATGAACGTATCTTTCACCACCAAGTTTCCTTGTGTCCCCTTGTAGTCCTTTTTTCCCTAAGTCTTGCTTCGAGTCCCCCAGTAACCTCTGCTTTGCTTTCTGTCACTATAGATTTGTTCGTATTTTTAGGGTTTTATATCAATGAAATTCAACAGTATGTTTCCTTTCCTTTGCCTGAAAGGAAAAGGATGTATGGATATACCACATTCGCTTTGTTGTATGGATACACCACAGTTTCTTTATCCATTCACTTGCTGATGGATATTTGGGTTTTTTTCCAGTTTTTGACTATTGTGAATAAAACTCCTATGAACATTCAAGTACTACTTATAAGTCTTCACATGGATATGTGCTTTCATCTCTTTATCTGGGAGTAATATATGTTAAGTGTGTGTTTTAACTTTTTAAGAAGCTGCCCAACTGTTTTCCAGAGTGGTTATATTATTTTACATTCTCAAGACAGTGTGAGAATTTAATTTACTCCACATCCTTGCCAACACTTGTCCATCTTTTTGGTTGTAGATAATCCTATTGGATGTGGAATTGTATTTATGGCTTTTTTTTTTTTTTGAGACAGGTCCCTCAAGCTGTCCCCCTGGGTAGAGTACTGTGGCATCACAGCTCACAGCAACCTCCAACTCCTGGGCTCAAGCGAATCTCCTGCCTCAGTCTTCCAGGTAGCTGGGAACACAGGCGCCTGCCACAACGCCCGGCTATCTTTTTGGTTGCAGCCATCATTGTTGTTTGGTGGGCCTGGGCTGGATTCAAACCCACCACCTTGGGTGTACGTGACTGGCGCCTTAGCCACTTGAGCCACAGGCACCCAGCCATATTTATGGTTTTAATTTGCATTTCCCTAATGATTAATAATGTTGAGTATAATTTCATATACTTATTTGCTATCCATACATCTTCTTTGCCCAATTTTTTGTTTCTCCTATTAAGTCAAAAAAAGTTCTTTATACATGCTAGTTACGAGTACTTTGTGGATATATATGTTTTACAAATATTTTCTCCCACTGAGAAAATATTTTGTGGCTTATCTCTTCATTTTTGTCTTTTGAAAAGCAAACACTTTATTTTGATGAAGTCCCCTACTTTTTGGTTAAGGTAGATCTTTATTTACAGATACACTGACAAAGGGGCAATTTAACAAAGTATTATAGTTGATGCTGCCAGTTAAAAAAATACATTTTAATATCCATCTGATTAGTAGTCCAGAGCATCAGTGAAAATGCATAAACAATTTCACTTATTAAGAAAACAGTGCTCATGTTTGGAGCAAGTTTTCCCCCAACTTCCCTTGCTTAAAGAGTGCACATACCATCATTGGGAGATTTGTACCTCTACTTATTTTTTGAGAAGCAAGAGCATGTTTAAACAGCTCACTGAGCTTCTACAATTTGTTCTTTTTGTCATCTTTCTTCACTTTCTCATTACCTTCACTTTGTGCTGCTTGATGTGGATTTTACTAATTTGATGAGTCATAGCCCTGGTGATGAAGTCTCTTATTCCTTATTCTTTAAACAGAAGTTGTCTTCAGTGAACTTTCTCTTTTTTCTTAATTTCCTTTTGGTTGCCTTTGGCAGTTTCTTACTCAGGCCAGATAAGGAGCCACACAGCTAGACCTCTCCAGCAGCTCAGGCAGGGCAGCCCAAGATACTAACAAAGGGGGTTGGTGCCTATTGCACAGTGGTTACGGTGCCTGCCACATGCACTGAGGCCGGTGGGTTCAAACCCAGCCTAGGCCAGCCTAAAAATGACAACTGTAACAACAGCAATAAAAAAATAGCAAGGTGTTGTGGCAGGCGCCTGTAGTCCCAGCTACTTGGGAGGCTGAGACAAGAGAATCGCGTAAGCCCAAGAGTTGGAGGTTACTCTGAGCTGTGACACTACAGCACTCTACCAAGGGTGACATAGTGAGATTCTGTCTCAAAAAAAAAGGGGGGGGTGGTGCCTGTTGCTCAGTGGGTAGGGCACTGGCCCCATATACCAAGGGTGGTGGGTTCAAACTCGGCCCCCGCCAAACTGCAACAACAAAAAAATAGCTGGGCGTTGTGGCGGGTACCTGTAGTCCCAGCTACTCGGGACTACAGGCGAGAGAATCGCCTAAGTTCAGGAGTTGGAGGTTGCTGTGAGCTGTGATGCTATGGCACTCTACCAAGGGCAATCAAGTGAGATGTCTCTTAAAAAAAAAAGAAAAAAAAGATACTAACAAGGGGCTACAACACCTGTAATCAGGGTAATCAGCTACTGTTAATTGAGAAAGTATCCCTAAAATGTCTAAGTAATCTTTTTCTGTGTGAAAGAGAGAAGTTTCTGGAATCCTGTGTCACATCTTTTTGGTTTTTATTTATTTACCTTTCTGTTTTGGTTTACTTGTTTTAAACTTTTTATTTTGGATCTATTATAGATTCAGAGGAAATTATTTTTAAAATGTACAAAGAGGTCTTATGTACCCTTCACTTTTCAAGAATATTATATGAATGGGATCATAAAATATATAGCCTTTTGAAATTTGTCTTTTTCACTAAGCATAATTCCCTGGAGGTCTGTTCAACTCATTGCATCTATCAGTTGTTCATTCCTTTTTTTTTTTTGGCTGAATAATGTTCCCTGGTATGGATGTTCAGTTTCTTTTATTATTTACCTATGAAGAACATTTTTCAGGATATAGTAAAATTGACAATCTACACCCTTTATTCAGAATTCAACATTTATACATGGACTTATGGGGATATGTGTGTGTGTTGTTCTGTGGAGTTTTATCATACATGTAGCTTCATGTAACTACTACCAAAATTAAGATGCAGAATTATTCCATCATTAACACATCTCCCTCATGTTATCCTTTAGAACTATCCCTACTGTCTTCCATTCCCAAATCCTAACCCTGGCAACCTTTAGTCTGTTTTCCTTCTCCATAATTATATTATTTCAAGAATATTATATAAATGGAATTGTATAATTTATAGCCTTTTAAAATATGCTTTTTTCACTAAGCATAATTTTGTGAAGGTGTATTGAACTTACTACACGTATCAGTTGTTCATTCATTTTAGTTTCTGAGTAATGTTCCATAGTTTCTTTATTCACTCATGGAAGGGCATTTAGGTTTTTTCTAGTTTAGGGCTATTATGAATAAAGTTGATATGAATATTTATGTACAGGTTTTTGTCCAAACATGAGTTTTCGTTTCTCTGGGATAAAGTCCAAGAGTTCAATTGCTAAGTCATATCATAAGTGTGTTTTTAGTTTTAGAAAAACTGCCAAAATGTTTTCTGGATTGTCTGTACCATTTTACATTCCTATCAGCAATGCATGTGTGATCCAGTTTCCTTGCATCCTTACTAACATTTGGTGTTGTTACAATTTTTTATTTTTGCCATTCTGTTAGATATGTAGTGATATCTCATTGTAGTTTTAATTTTTATTTCTCTAATGATTAATGATATTGAATATATTTTCTTGTGCATATTTTCCATTTGTATGTTTCTGGTGAAATGTCTATTCATATGTTTTGCCCATATTCTTTTTTTTTGGAGACAGTCTCACTTTGTCACCCTTGGTACAATGTTGTGGTATCCCAGCTCACAACAACCTCAAACTCTTGGGCTTAAGCAATTCTCTTGCCTCAGCCTCCCAAGTAGCTGGGAGTGCAGGTGCCTGCCACAATACCCAGCTATTCTTTTTAGAGCAGAGCCTTGCTCTGGCTCAGGCTGGTCTTGAACTCCTGAGCTCAGGCAATTCACCCCGCTTGGCCTCCCAGAGTGCTAGGATTACAGGTGTGAGCCACTGTGCCTGGCCTTGTTTTGCCCATTTTCTAAATGTATTATTTATTTTCTTACTGTTAAATTTTGAGAGTTCTATGTATATTGTCTAGATGTTAGTTCTTTGGTAGATATATATTTGCAAGTATATTTTCCTATTCTTTAATTTACTTTTTCATTCTTTTATAGGATCTTTGGCAGAATAAAGTTTTTAATTTTTGTGAGGCTCTTATTGTCAAGTTTTCCTTTTATAGATTGTCCTTTTGTCATTAAATCTTAGAACTCTTCACTTAGTCCTAGGTCATTATGTTTTTTTGTGATCTTATGTTTTATATCTCTCTTTGATATATTGTGAGATAATTTTTGTATAAAGTGTGAAACTTATGTCAAGGGTTTTATTTGTATATGAATGTCTAATTGTTTCAGCATCATTTGTTGAAAAGGCTATCTTTTCTTTAATTTAACATAAGAATGATTCCTACCACTTTATTCTTCTTTTCAAAATTGAGCTATTTTAGATCCTTTCCCTTTCCATATAAATTTGAAAATAAGTTTGTCCATTGAACTTTCCTGAGATTTTAATAGCAATTGTATTAAACCTATAAATTTATTAGGGAAGGGTGTTAGTCTGTTTTGCATTACTATAAAGAAAATACCTGAGACTGAGTGTAATATGTAAAGAAAAGAGTTTTATTTGGCTCAAGGTTCTGCGGGCTACACAAGAAGCATCGCACCAGCATCTGCTTCTGGTGAGGGCTTCAGGGAGCTTCCAATCAAAGTGGAAGGCTAAGTGGTTGCAGGCACAGCACATGGCAGGAGAGGGAGGAGGAGGGTCAGGCTCCTTTAAACAACCAGCTGTCAAGTAACGAATAAAGCAAGAACTCAGTCATTATCTTAGAAAGGGCACCATGTCATTCGTGAGGTATCTGCCCCCATGACCCAAACACCTCCTATCAGACCTCACCTCCAACACTGGCGGTCAAATTTCAGCATGAGATTTGGAGGGGCCAAATATCCAAACCATATTCAGGGAGAACTGACATCTCTACAATGTTGAGTCCTTCAATCCATGAACACAGTAAGTCTCCCCAGTTATTTAGCTTTTCTTTGATTTCTGTTATTAGCATTATTATCTTTAGCATAGAAAGTCTGTTCATGTTTGTATTTCATTTTCTTTGGCACTGTTGTAAAGATTGGTGTTTTTCATTTTGGTTTCTACCTAGTCATCGTCTCAGAGCTTTTTTTGCCGAACTTTGGGTAGTATGAAGTTTTTATGTTCATAAAGGAGAGAGAAACAGTTGGAGTGTGAAGCTTAAGTCATAAGCATTTGAAAACCAGGTATAGAAACAGTGTAGGCAAGGAGCATACAGACTTGGATTCAAATCTCAGCTCTGGCATTTACTAGCTTTGCTTTCCTTGGACAAATTGTTTAATCTCTCTAAGCATGTTTTTTCAAATGTTAAAAATAGAGAATGATACCTCCTATGCAAATCTGTTGTAAAGCTTTGAGATAACATTTAATATATGTAAATGCTCTGTGCCTAACATAGGTCTCAGTATATCTTAATTATTACTTCTGGCCCCAGTGGACTCATGTCATTCACGATAAGGAGCCACAGTGAGGGCTGTTGTGGTGGCTCATGCCTGTAATACTAGCACTCTGGGAGTTCAAAGGTGGGAGGATTGCTTTGAGTTTGAAACCAGCCTGAGCAAGAGAAGATCCTAGTTTTTCTAAAAATAGAAAAACTAGCTGGGTATGGTGGCAGGTGCCTGTAGTTCTAGCTACTTAGGAGGCTGAGGCAAGAGGATCTCTTGAGCTCAAAAGTTTAAAAACAGGGTCCCGCTCTTGCTGTGAGTGAGGCTGATGGCATAGCACTCTACCCAGGGCAACAGAAAGAAACTCTGTCTCAACAAAAAAGGATGCACAGGTAAGAGAGGCATGTGTACCTACTGTTATGAGTAGCAGGCATTTTTTTTTAATCTCTTCATAGTGCTGATTTTCAAGGCTGTGAAGTCTTGACACAGCTCTTGCCCTCAAAGGACTTAACATTTTGTTGGGGAAACATGCTATACGTATAAAAATTCCAGGACAAGGTATTGCTTGTTAAGTTGCAGATAATGCGGCAGATAGTGAGTGTATTTAAAGAACTTTCCCATTCTGGGTTTTGTTTGCCTTTTTGTACCCCGTTCATCGAGGTGGCTTTTGGATGTTGTTGATGAGAGAATGTGTGGAGGTAGGAGGAGATTCGTACATATTTAGGGGAAGGGAGTCATGTGGGAATATGTAATTAATTTTTATACTTTCCCCAGTAAACCATCGTCCCTTTTTATGATGTCATGAGGGATTCCTTAATTTTGCAGCTGCTTCCTGATTACGTCAGAGAGGAGCCTCTCACCCCACAGCCTGGGGCTGCACTCATAGGAGAATTGGAAACAAATGAAGTGCTGAATATCTAATGGCTTCCACAGGGAGAGCCAGTTCAGACTTCCCAGGCCTCCTCTTGCAAGGTCTTCCTCAAGTATTTCTGACCCCCTAAAGTGTCTTTGTTCTAAAAAGACAGGACTTGGCCAAGAGCCAAGTGGGTGGGAGCCTGGGGACCCTTGACACATACCTGCCTCCCTCCAGGTGTTCTGCATCCTGAGTTTCTGCCCCTTTCTTGGATCATTTCATGGATGTTACCCTTCTTGAGTTCTCAGGATCCCCTGGAACCTGTGGTGAGAGTCCTTGACCTATTCCAGCAGTCTTCACCCCTTCGCTCTCTCTCCCCCTCCAGCATTATCTCCACCTTCTCTTGATTTTCCTTATGCAGCATTTTTCAGATCTGTGTGCTTTTTATTCCCTCTTCTACCACTCTTAAAGAAAGATGTTTTACTTACTTGGTGTTATAACCTTTATGAAGAATTCTACATATAGTTTCTCTTAATCAAGTTCATGCTCTCTTAGCTTCCTAACTGGTCTCCTTCACTGTTACCTTTCTCCAGCTACCCTAATATTTCCTAAATGCTTTAACTACATTAATCTTTATTAAATACTGGCCATTGCTTTATTTGGAAACCTTGAGTGAGTACCCTGTCACTGTTGAGTGAAGCCCATGTTCTTTTTTCTGGCATTCTAAGTCCTGTACTTTGTGGTCCCAGTCAGACATAAGGCAGTATGGTGCATGCAGTAACTGCAAGCCTTGTGCAGTATATGTTGTCTCTCCTACACCTGCCAATTCCATTTTCGTTCATCTCTTCCAGCCCAGCTCAGAAATAATCTTTTCCATGAAACCTTCTGTGATACATGCTAACTGAAATGGTTTCCTTTCCCTCTGGTAGCAGAAAGCATCTTAATTCCATCTTCCTTATGGCATGTCATACATGTTTTGAATTATATATAGTTAGTTGGGTATGTGTGTATTTTTTCTGTCTTCCTTATTAGATTCCATCTTCTCACAGATAGGATTCTGTTTTCCTTTATATTCTCTACAATTGGGTGCCCAGTAAGTGTTTTTGGAATTAATGGAGAAGTCACTTTGTTAAGAGGTTAGGATTTCTGAATCGCTTAAGCCCAAGGGTTTGAGATTGCTGTAAGCTGTGACACCATGGCACTCTACCAAGGGCGACAGTTTGGGACTTTGTCTCAAAAAAAAAGGTTAGGATTTCCTTTTCTCCCACATCTCCCTATTTTCAGAAGAGCTCTAGAAGAACCCAGAGTTTTACCATCCTGGAAAGTCTAAAGGGAACAGCAGGCATGACAGTGAGGACAGCACTTTCCATGTTCTTCTGAGTTGACTTGGGTGTATCTTTTTTGGTATGTTATGGCTTGCCTTATGCCTAGTCAGCCTAACTTTAATTTTTTGCCATTGTGTATGAATAATTTGCGTGGGTATGTTTGTGCCTAATTCTTCAGACTCATTCATTCTGCTCTTCAGGGAATAAAATGACACACTGAGGGCACCACATCTCTGCTTTTGGTCTGAGACTTTGATTTTGTCTGGTTCCTAAACAGTGACTGCTTCCTCTTTAACCAGCTGCTGCCATTTACTCTGTGGCTCAAGCAGCAGCAGTCGAAAGATGCTCCCTCACTGCCCACTTCCCGTAGACAAAGAGGTTTTGGTGGGCTGCTCAGGAACTGTGCCAGCCCTGTGTCTGACTGGTAACTGACTCATGAGAAAAGCAGCCTTATGTCTGAAAGATAAGAGCCAGCAAATGGCCTCCAGGTGGTGTTAGTTTAGAGGTGGCTGACCATTCATTTCCTCTCTTTGGGAGGAGATGGTGGTGAGGGAATCAGTGAATAAGTGATCTTGTTTGCATTTTTCTCTAGCTATTAGTGAAGCAGTCAAGCAGATAGTTGGTTCTCTCTCCTGGTGGAACTCAGTGCCCTCTGAATCCCTTCTGTTGCTGTCAGGGTATCAGACTTATGTGTCATCCATCCTGTATCTTCTCTTCATCACTCTTCTAATCCTCTTGCCAGGAAGCTGGCTGTGTGCAACAAGGGAACTCTGCTAATTCCATTGCTGCCAGATTCTTTTGTGACCATCTGAACTTCTTTCATAGATACTATTTTCCTCTGAATCTCTTGGGGACAGAAACTCAGTACCTTGTCCTGGGAGTTAATCAGAAACAATATTTCTGAACTCCCATTCTTTGGCTGAGCTTCGAGGGTCTGAGCAGGTGGGCCTCCCTCTGCTCCCCTGCCCTTCACTTCCCTCTCCACCCCTCCTGTCTCATTCCCATTTCCTGCGAGAGGATGCTTTGCCATCCTGGAGCCATCAGGCACAGCTTTGCTTTGGCAGCACCATCGCACACACACTGGTGGGAGAGGGGACGTGTTTATCACTTTTCCTGGAGATTATCTGTTTAAGCACTTCTCTGACAGTTACAATAACAAGGGCAGTGTGTTGTGTTTCCCAGCAGAAGGACACTTGCTGTTGAAAGATGTATAGCACTAATTAGAAATACATAACATCCGGCCACATGGCAACCTTCTCCTGGCCGCTCCATTTCCTGATTTCATACAACTTTGACGACAGTTGGTTTATGTTTTCCATGAATATGTTCTCAGAAAAATGAGAAAGTCTCCCTGTTACATAGGAGTGAGAAGAATATTTCTGACTAAGCAGGTATTTAGCCATCGAAATACTGGACACTGTGGTTACCTGCCCACATGTGGGAAGGGGCTGAACTAAGTTCAGACCTCAGGTGACTTTCTAGGTAAGAAATATTTCTGTTTGATTTACTTAGTCAAAACCATTACCCTAAACCCTTGAGCAACCTTGCTTTTGGAAAGAAGGTGAAAGGCTATTTCACAAAGTTAATGAGTTCCTCAGCTCACATCAAGCTCCTGCTACTGACACAAAGCCAGAGGAACCCAGGCAAATACCAAGGCAAACAATGCCTTTCCCTCCCCACCCTTCATCACTTGTTGGCTTCAACCAACTCATTTCTAGATATTACAGAGAGTGCCAAAAAAAGTGTACACATTTTAAGAAAGGAAAAAACTTAAGTTTGTAATACTCAATATATACCATTTACAAAAGATGAATACAAGTCACGTGGAACACCGCTTGTAATTGCAGAAGTTAAGGGTGACTTCAGTATTACAAACTTATTTATTTATTTACTTTAATTAATTAATTTTTTGAGACAGAGTCTTACTTTGTTACCCTAGGTAGAGTGTTGTGCTGTCATAGCTCACAGCAATCTCAAACTCTTGAGCTTAAGATATTCTCTTGCCTCAGCCTCCCAGGTAACTGGGACTATAGGCACCTGCAGGCACCTCAAACTTCTGAGCTCAATAGCACCCAGCTATTTTTAGAGACAGGTCTTGCTCTTGCTCAGGCTGGTCTCGAACTCATGGGCTCAGGAAGTCCACCTGCCTTGGCCTTCCAGTGCTCAGATTATAGGCATGAGCCACTGTGCCCGGGCTGAATATTACAAATTTAATACAGTTTTCTCTTTCTTAAAATGTGTATATATTTTTTTATTTTGGCACCTTTTTTTTTTTGGAGACAGAGCCTGAAGCTGTCACCTTGGGTAGACTGCCGTGGCATCACAGCTCACAGCAACCTCCAACACCCGGGCTCAAGTGAGTCTCCTGCCCCTCTGCCTCCCAAGTAGCTGGGACTACAGGTGCCTGGCTATTTTTTGGTTGCAGTCATCATTGTTGTTTGGTGGTCTTGGGCTGGATTTGAATCTGCCAGCTCAGTGTATGTGGCTGGCTCCTTAGCTGCTTGAGCCACAGGCGCCAAGCCTTGTCACCTTCTGTGTATGGGTATTTGTCAGACAAGGTCCAGTTTCCTAGGTCTAGCCCTAAATCATGTGGACTCTGGGAATCTAGATTTTTTTCCTACTCATTTGTATAATGATGAGTACTCCTTTTTTGAGACAGAATCTCACTTTGTCACCCTTAGTAGAGTGCTGTGGCGTCACAGCTCATAGCAACCTCAAACTCCTGGGCTTAAGCGATTCTCTTGCCTCAACCTCCCAAGCAGCTGGGACTACAAGCGCCCTCCACAACACCCCACTATTTTTAAAGATGGGGTCTCACCTGCCTCGGCCTCACAGAGTGCTGGGATTACAAGCGTGATCCACCGCACCCAGCCTTAGTGGTGAGTACTCTTAAGGAGTGGTTTCTTATGGCTTCTAGCCTAGGGGCACAGAGCATCCCATAAAGGTACCATGTACTTAATACATTTCTCACTTAAGACACTAGGTTCAAATTGCCATGGTTACCTGTATAAATAATGATTTTTCTTTTCTTTCTTTTTTTTGAGACAGAGTCTTATTGTTGCTCTGGGTAGAATGCTGTAGTATCATAGCTCACAGCAACCTCAAATTCTTTGGGCTCAAGTGATCCTCTTGCCTCAGCCTTCCAAGGAACTGGGACTATAGGCACTCTCTGTGATGCCCAGCTAGTTTTTCTATTTTAGTAGAGACAGAGGATCTTGTTCTAGCTCAGGCTGGTCTCAAACTCCTGAGCTCAAGCAACCCACCCGCCTCGGCCTCCCAGAGCGCTAGGATTACAGGCGTGAGACACTATACCTGGCCCTAAACAATCATTTTCTTCCCTGTATTAAAAGGTCCTAAGTTTGCAGAGACCATGTTTTATTTGTAGTTATGTTCTCCATCATAACTAGTATATCGTCTAGCCTATCATAGGTGCTCCAGATGTGCTTTATGGTACCACTGAGCCATGGAAAAGGCTTCCAGAAAGTACTGTAGATAACAGTCCAGGTTCCTCTTTCCTGGACTTCTTCATTCTGGGCTTTGTTGCTAATTAGAGTCAGGCCTGGCCAGAGCTGGGAGCATACTGACAGTGCTCTTGCCTATAGGGAAGGAGCTGGGGAAGAGTTGGCATCTTTTCTTGGGATAGCTTATACATCTTTATCCATCTTCCTCTTCCCTGCTTTCCCTCCTTCCTCCTTAGTTCTTGGATGCTTGTTTTCTTTTCTCTCCACCACAGGTTTAGAGCCTTATCAGGAGAAGAATGAGAGCAGTGATCTTTTCTAATCACATGGATTATGACCACTTCCTTATTGCCTGCCACAGTTGAGTTGGAAAGTTAGAGGGTGATGTTTGGGACCAATAGGCATCTAGGAAGGATGGCAGTAAAGCCACAGTGGAATTGCTACACTGATGCTGTTCATATGTTGGTCCCTTCTGAGCAGCAGCCTGCTCCTCCTCGTTCCTAGGACTTTCAGAAATGGTTTAGGTCCAGGCACAGTGGCTCATTCCTATAATGCTAGCATTCTGGGATGCCAAGGCAAGAGGAGCACTTGAACTTAGGAGTTATAGACCAGCCTGAACAAGAGCTAGACCCTGTCTGTAGTAAAAGTAGAAAAATGCCTCTTGTAGCAGGTGCCTGTAAGTAATCCAAGCTACTTGGGAGGGTGAGGCAGGATGGCTTGAACCCAAGGTTTCTATAAAGTAGGCTGATGCCACTGCACTTTAACCTGGGGCAGCAGATGGAGACTTCAAATTAAAAAAAAAGAAGAATAAAAAAAATTTATTTGGGGCCAGCTTGTATTTTCCAGTTATATTTGCTCCTAGGCAAAGAAATACTACAGTTGTGTAGTATCTCCTGGATTTCAGGCAGACCCTATTGATAAGACTAGAGATAGAGCATGCTCCCCCCTGGGCTATTGAGGTTAAAATGCTGACAGAAAACAAACATGTGGCTAATAATCGGAGATTCTGAGAGTTCTCCTGTATTGCAGAGGGAATTAACAGATTAGTTGCTGTCACAGTTAGTGAGCCTGGCCCTGATTCCATCTCCTCTGTGTAGTGGCAATCTTCTCTGAAGCTGTAACTTGGACTTTTGCCCTCTGTTTGCCTGATTCCTCTCAAGTGGAGATGAAGTGGCTGTGAGGGAAGGACCCGACAAAGAGTAGGTACAGGCAGGGATTTGGGAGTGTCTTATATAACTCCCACCAAAGAATAACTCTGCCCACCCACAGGGTGGCTTCCTTACCTGCAGTAAGAAGGAAGTTAGCCAAGCTGAAAAAGTGAGGGAAGCGGGGTGCCAGTATTAGGAGCTGGATTTATTTTTTAGTCATAGGGATAAAAATTTGTGAAAACAAAAACTAACCCTGATAAAGTACTTATTATATGCCAAGCACTGCTCTATATAAAATTAACTTATTCAGTGAAAAACGGTTGGTTGTGTCATGTGTGGAGGAACATAGAGGAGGTGAGGATGAAAACAAAGGTTGGTGATTAAAGAAGGTAATTTTTAAATTTGTATTTTCTGATCTTAATTGATGATTGTGTTCTGCTTGCTGTACATTAATTAGAATGACTGAGTTAATTAAATCTGAGTTTGTGTTACTATAGCTTTACATTATCAGTAACCCCTGTGGCTCTGGCTCAAACGCTTACCTTGAGGTAACTGGTCCTGGGGAAGTGATGTGCTACAGAGTTGACGCAGGTGACCATTACCATGTTAGCAGCACTTCTTGTAGCCAGAGCTTGTGGTAAGTGCTTCACATGCATTCTTAGTTAGCCTTAGAACTACGCTTAGAGGAGGCATATTACAGTTTTAGGTGACGAAAACTGAGCTCAGTAATACGCCAAGGATGCACATCTTGTAAGTAGAGCAGCCTAGCCCTCATCCCCCAAGATAATGATGGAGTTTCATGTGCCTCTCCTCAGACTGCTTCTCAGAGGAGTGTCGCTCTGTGATCCAGGAGCAAGCTGCAGCCCTGGGCTTGGCTATGTTTTCTCTACTGGTACGGCGCTGCACCTGCTTACTTAAGGAGTCTGCCAAAGGTAAGCAGGAGGGGCCCCCTAACTCGAGGGCTTTCCAGCTGCCTGGCCCTGTCCAGACAAGCCTCGAGTGCTGCGCTGCTTCTCAGGGTCTTTTCCTGTTCTGTTCTTCCTCTTCCTCACATGTGCCTCTTCCTTTTGCTCATGGACCTAGTCTTATCTCCTTTTGTAGTCTGACTGCCTCTGAGGCCCACTTTCTTTTTTGTGGAACCATTCCCTCCCCTTTTTTTCCTTTTGTAATTAGGATTTTCACTTTACCTATGAGCTGCTAGGTATTCTGTATTTTTATTTATTTATTTTTTAGTAAGTCAGCTATGTACATTAATGCAATCGTGGGGTACAATATGCTGGTTTTACATACAATTTGAAATGCTTTCATCAAACTGGTCAACATACCCTGCATGACTCTGCATTTTTAAAACACCAGAAAAGTGAAGTTCACTTTTTGTTCATACTTAATGTTGTATACTTTACCCTTTATCTCTGTGTCCCTCTTTGTCTGGAACCTGGTGGGTGCTTTAACCACTGTGGACCAGTCATCTTGGGAGACTCATTGGACTAGAATGAGTGTTATTTTTAGCCCTTGGGTTGAGGTAATATCCCATATCCTTAAAGACTATCCTTAGATTGATGTAGCAGTGTAAGGTAGGGCTGAAAGTCACACCTTATTTCAGCTTCTAGGTGAGGAATAAGGACCCTCTGTCATCCACTAGCATACCAGCTCTTTGAATGATTCCAGCCACTGGGCTGCCTTTCTTCTGAGACAAGGGAATAACTTTTTATATTGAAATAATTTTACATTTAATAACAATTATCAAAATCAGAAAGTTAATATTGATATAGTACTTTTATTGAATGTACAGACCTTATTCACTTTGTACCAATTGTCCTAATAATGTTTTTTATATCAAGAAAAATAATTTTTTTTCTGCTCTAGGATCCAATCCAGGATCACACATTGCATTTAGATATCTTTGCCAGGCACAGTGGCTCATGCCTATAATCCTTACACTGTGGGAGGCCGAGGTGGGTGGATTATCTGAGCTCCCAAGTTTGAGATCCGCTTGAGCCAGAGCAAAGACCTCCTCTCTAAAAATAGCTGGGTATTGCGGTGGGAGCCTATAGTCCCAGCTACTTGGGAGACTGAACCAAGAGAATTGCTTAAGCCCAGGAGTTTGAGGTTGCTGAGCTATGATGCCATGACACTCTACTGAGGGTGACAAAGTGAGACTCTGTCTTTAAGGGGGAGAAACAAATGTCATTTCTCTTTAGTCTCCTGTAATTTGGAATGGTTTTTCAATCTTTCGTTTTCCTTTATGATCTTGACTTTTTTTTATTTCTCCTCAGCCTCCTGAGTAACTGGGACTACAGACGTCTACCACTATGCCTGGCTATTTTTAGAGGGGGGGGGGTCTCGTTCTTGTTCAGGCTGGTCTCAAACCTGTGAGCTCAGGCAGTCCACCCACTTTGGCCTCCCAGAGTGCTAGGATTACATGCCTGAGCCATCATGCCTAGCCTTTAGTTTAGTTTTTTTTTTTTTTTTTTGAGGCAGAGTCTCACTCTGTTGCCCTGGGTAGAGAATGGTATCATCGTGGCTAATAGCAGCCTCAAACTCTTGGGCTCAAGCGATTCTCTTGTCTCAGTCTCCCGAATTGCTTGACATTTTTGAAGAGTACAAGTCATTTATTTTGTAGAATGTCCTATAATTTGGGTTTCTCTGATGTTTTCTTATGATTAAATTCAGGTATTATAGTTCTGGCAGGAACTCTGTTACCGTCTTAGTACTTTTCCTTTTACCGAAGGAAAGCTAGAAGGGTAAGCTAGCAGACAAAGTAGAGACTTCAGCCAGATAAAGAGAAATAGCTATCACTGGGGGCAGACCCAGTGTACTGGTTCTTTCTTTGTCCCGCTTTTCGCCTAAGAATCCTCTTAGGTGCTGGCACTTGTGCTCGCCTCTGGGCCCAGGTTTCCTGTGGACTTAATCTCCCTTCCCTAAGAATTTGCTGCCGTCCCAATGCCCCAGGCCTCACTTGGAGGCCACAGCAGACATAGGCCCAGTTCTCACCCTTTGCCTCTGCAGCTCAGCTGTCCTCTCCTGAGGATCAGGATGACCAAGATGACATCAAGGTGTCTTCCTTTGTCCCGGACCTGAAGGAATTGCTCCCCAGTGTGAAAGTCTGGTCAGACTGGATGCTCGGCTACCCAGACACCTGGAATCCTCCACCCACATCCCTGGACCTGTCCTCACAGTGAGTTGACCTGCCCATTCCTTTGGGCACTGCTGGCCGTGGCCCAGCTGTGTTCCTACAGTGCCCTTCCTTGTCTTGCTTTTTATTTCCTTCTGCCCATAGCCTGCTTATTTCTCTGTTCTCTCTTCATTTGAACTTTGGTTTTTCCCATCCTTTAACACCTACCTTGTCCTCTGGTTAGGTTATTTTTGGCTGTTCTTGAATCCTGTTCCTCATCCTCTTGCACTCACTTTTTCTCCCTGTCCAAAGCTTGCTCTTCATTTTGTTATCTGTTCCTACTCTTGTTCCCTCATATCCACACTCACTGTCTTTGCAACTGCCTCTAGATTCTGGATTTGTGTTAATAGGTGAGAACAACTCTGTCTGTCTCTTTCTGTCCCTTTTAGTTTTTCTCCGTGTATCTTTCAGGCTCTCTCACTGCTTGTGCTGCTTCCACGCTCTGTCTCTGTGCCTCCTCTCATGGCATGGTAATGTGTGTAGAAGGTGAGTGCATACACATCTCTCTTCTGTTTACTCTTTCCCTGTCTCCTAACCATGCCCCCAGCCCTGTCTCTGTGTGTCAGTTTGGTACTTCTCAGAGCATTTGTCAGTGGGGTGTGTTGTTCTGGAAGTATATGCATCTGCTCAAGTGTATCTATATATTATAGATCTGTTGGTATTTGTATGGCTTTTTTATTTAATTGTGATAAAAAATACATATAACAAAATTTGCCATTTAACCATTTCCAAGTTTACAGTTCAGTGGCATAAATTACATTGACAATGTATAACTATGGCTATTTCTTTTATCTTTGCATCATAACTGGGTTGTGTCTAACTCTGTGCCTGTTTGGATCCATTTGTCTGTGTGTGTCTGTAAGTCTGTATGTGTCTCAGTGTCTGTCTGGGTCTGAGTATGAAGGTCTTTGTGTCTCTGCCTCTGGTGGGATGTCTATCTAGGTATCTTTCTGCGTTCATGTTTGTCTGTAGCTTTGTCTTTTTACGTCAGTCTGGACCTTTCTGTTGGAGGTGGGATTTCTGTGTAGGAGGGTCTGCCTTTGTCTGCCTACCTGCCTCTGTTGTGTGTGTATCTATATCAAGGTCACAAGCTATGGCCCACAAAATGAGAATGGTTTACATATTTAAATAGTTGAAAAAAAGGAAACGACTGCTATTCCATGACATGTGAAAATTATAAGAAAGTTGGATTTTAGTGTCCATAAAGTTGTATTGGAACATAGCCATGCTTATTTGTTTACACTATGTTTGTGGCTGCTTTCACACTACAACAGCAGAGTTGAGAAGTTGCCACAGAGACTATATGGCTTACAAAGCCTAAAATATTTACTAGCCAATCCATTATACTAAAAGCTTGCTCTGGGCGGTGACTGTGGCTCAGCGAGTAGAACACCAGCCCCATATACCAAGGGTGACGAGTTCAAACCTGGCCCCAGCCAAACTGCAACAAAAAAATAGCTGGGCATTGTGGAAAGTGCCTGTAGTCCCAGCTACTCGGGAGGTTGAGGCAAGAGAATTAGCTAAGCCCAAGAGCTGGAGGTTACTGTGACCTGTGATGCCACGGCACTCTACCAAGGGCGACAAAGTGAGACTCTGTCTCTAAAGAAAAAAAAAACAAACAAAAAACCATAAAAGCTTGTTGTATCCATCCGTGGATCCTATTCTTTGTGTTAGTGTCACTTTTGTGTTCATATTTAGTGTACATGTGTATGCACTGAGGTTGTATCTCTGTTCAACTGTGTTGAGAGTTTGTCTCTCTCCCTCCTGCTCTCTTTCTCTCTCTAGATATCTCTGCCTTTCTTTCCATCCCTGTGCCCCACCTCTCTCTTTCCCCTTTGCCTCTCCCTTTTCTTCCCCAGCCCCTTTCTCTGTCTTGTTGTCTCTGTCAGGTACTATGTACTCAGAGTTCCTTCAGGCTCTTTTTTTTTTGGTTGCAGCCATCATTGTTGTTTGGTGGGCCCAGGCTGGATTCGAACCCGCCACCTTGGGTGTATGTGGCTGGTGCCTTAGCCACTTGAGCCACAGGCGCTGAGCCCCTTCAGGCTCTTTATTATGTGAATATGTGTGTTTCAGAGCAAGCATCCTTACCCAGTACTTCATCATTCATCTCCAGTATTTCTCTTTGGGAGGGGAAAAGTAATGATGGAAAGAATATAGAGACTTTGGCTGCTACCAAGGGCACTTCTAGGGTATTCCCTAGAAGGGAACTTTACTGGGTTAGCTCCTAGACTCACAGGTGACCCACAGGGGAAGGCCAATGCAGAGATTTCTGGCCAGGAGTTATTGATCTTTCTGTGTAGACTGTGTAGTCTGACTCTATTCCCTGCTCTTGCCTTTCCTTCTAATTTTTTTCTCTATCTTCAACCCAAGAAGCAGCCATGGACTGTTACACTCACCCTCCCCATATCCTCCACCTTTGCCCCTATGACCATGTAGGTGGTGATCACTGCTTTGGACAGTTCTCTGCATCCTTTCTGTGAGCCCTTCTAGATTTCTCAAATATGCTCTAGGCAGTGTTTTTCAACCTTTTTTATCTCACGGCACACTTGATCCGATAGTTAAAGGTCCCTCCACACTTACATTATATTGATCAAAAAAAGAATATGCTTACTGTGCTTTGAACTTCTTTTGAAAACAATTTAATTAATCTTTAAACATTTTCACAGGACGCCTAAGATCCTCTCATGGCACTCCAGTTGAAAATCACTACTCGAGGCTAAGGCCTTATGAGCCAGGCCTAAGTTCTATGCTGGGCAGCTAGGGCCACACAAAGGAACTGATAACCCTGCTGGCCAGGGGACAGCTGTATCCCAGCAGTGATCCCCAAAGAGTTAATATGTATAGCCTCAAACTTTTCATGCTGCTAATCTATAATGTGGACTAAGCAATTTACAATTTTAGAAAGAGAATGCCAAGAAAGGACTCAGCTCTCCAAGTATCTAAGCCACTGTGTCTGAGCATGCGTGAGGGTCGCTGAGTGTTCCTTGCTTTCTTTTGGGTGGGGAGGCAGACCAGCTGTCCCTAGAGCCTGAGCCTTCCCTGGATCACCTGACAACCACAAGTCCCTTAGATATGATCCACTCAGCCTCTATTTACCCATATCCTGGGGCAACAGATCTGGTTGCTTTCTTAGGCAGCATGTCTTCCTCATCTTCCCCCCTCCTTTCACTCCCTTTGGCTTTTGTTTGGCTGAGGAAATGGAAAGCTCACACAGGAAGTGCTGGGCCTCATTTGCTTGAGGTGCCGAGTCTGTTTTCTCTTTGGATGCTGCAGCAAATGGCCTGTTGCCGGCTCTGCAAGCTGCTGCCCATCTTTGGGCAAGGGCTCAATCTACAGCGAGGCACGTGGTCCAAGCTGCAGCCACCCCCAACTGGGCTTCACATCCTGGGCTACGGAGAGGCAGATTGGGATACTTGAATCATACTTATTCTTTCACAGGGAGAATAAATCTGCCCAAATAGTATAATTGCCCAGAAAATAAATTGCTATAGCTGCAGACTCCACTTATTTACTATCTTGTGAACTAGTCTGGGCTAGAGAAGTCAGTGGGATAGAGAATAAAGTCCCCTTCTGCACTCTCTCTCAGCATTCAGGATTAGCAGCTGGTTGTCTCTGGAATGCAAGTTTAAGCATAAAGGAGGAGCTTTGCTATCCTGGGGCCTAAATTCAAAGCATGGTTGTTTAAGGGCTGTGCCACTGTTCAACAGAATAAACCTGGTATGGCTACCGCTGAGGGTAACCCTACCTTAAAGCCTTCACACTGAGCACTGAAAGGTGGAATAAGAATTTTATCTTCCTCCTTTCTAGTTTCTCATATTCTCCTACAGCTCCCTGATACTCACTGAATAAATACTATGGTTGAGAGACTGGCAAGTTATGATGCTTCTGTGGGTTTCAAACTGTCATATGCCCACTGATCTTCCATACTGTGTAGCTGTTCCTTTTAAGGCCATAGGAAATAACACACTCTAGATGATTCTGTAGATGTCAGAACTATAAACCCCCTGACACTAGTAAGGCCCTTGTTGATAATCTTCATTTTGGAGAGTTTAGCAATGCTCTCAAGAGAGTAGAAGGAAATGACTTCCACTTAACACCTCTCCTTTGCATGCTTTTGTTGGTCTTTGCCTACAAAGACAAATTTCTCTGATCCTAAGATGAGGTGGCCAGATAGCCTATATTTCCATTTGCTTTTCCTCCAGAAACTCCACTTTCAAATGGCCCCTCTGACACATTGGACCCTTATTTCACTTCACTCCCTTCATTCCCTCCCTGTCTTACATGTGCTGCCCTCTTCCTTGTGCCATGAGACAATCATTGGATAGCATCCTGCACTCTCCTAGGCAAATTCCCAAGCTCATCATGATCCTCTTCTTTCCAGTCAAATCTATTTCCTAGGCAATGACAAGCATATGTCACCTGGGTGGTGATTATAGAATGTCATCGGCACTGGAAAGTGATAAGGCATTATTGCAAGGCCATTTGTTTCTTCTCTCAAAAAGAGAAGTGACACTTAGTAGGTCATGATGGGGTCAACATGTATGGAAGTAAGTCAGTGTTCCATTTATACTTGTTAGGAGTTGTAGCAGGGTGTGGAAAGTGGCCTGGGGCCCTTGCAGAAGGTTGTATAGAGTGCTTTGGTCTAATGAGAACAGACCTCATTGTTTGGAAGGGCCATCTCTTGCCCCATCTGCTAGCACAGTTTCTATTCTCTTCTACACCAAGTCTGTTACGAGAATGGAGAGACAACTGCTCCCCGCTTTCCCAAGTAAGCATGAAGAAAGTTGTGAATGTCAGGTGATGGAGAGGAGCAGAAAAGCAGGCTTCCATGAGCCTGAGCATAGTGACCCTTGCATCCCAGGACCTTTGGCAAGGCTAGGGCAATGGGACAACCTACCTCATTTCACAGTCTGTGCTGAAGCCAAATCTTCACTCATCTTGATCTCTAGTTCTCAGTAAGTGAAAGAGTCAGGGGACTTTGAGAACATCCAAACCTAGCCCAGCTGTGGCAGTTGGTTTATTGCTTTCAGCTGGTACTTGAACCCAGGTCCTGGTCTTGGAGGCTTTCCCAGGTTTAATCCCCAGAGCTTTCTCTGCAGCTGTATGACACTGTGCTGACCCCGAATGAGGATAGGAAAATAGAACCAGTGCCAAGCCAGAGTCTCTTTTTCATTTGGAGTCTGGCTGTCTGCCCATGACCAGGGTTACATAATGGGAAACATAGCTGGGGCTCTGGAGAGCCCGTGTTTCACCAGGCTGCCCAGACCTTCGCATTCTGATGCTATATATCTTCCTAATTGTAGCTCGGATGCATTTATCACACTGTTGGATTGGAATATTGTTAAAAAAATAAAATAAAACTGTAGAAATTCTTGAACTTGCTGCTTTTCCATGGCTTGTCCTATATAGTCTACAGAGCTGGCTGGAAAAGGCTCAGAGGGAGCCCTCCAAGGTATCGTCCCATAGGAGAAATAGGGATATGTAGGGAGTATGCAGTAAGCTAATTTCCTCAGGGAGCCTACATGTGTTGACTCTATAGATGAGATAGAAATTCTTGAGTTAAAAAAAAAAAGCTAGTTCATTCACCCTTGCAGGGCAGCTCTGGAATAAGAACTAATTCCAAGTCTAATCGGCACCCCTTCAAGGACGTTTAATACGTCTTCCCAAAAGGGCATTTTAGGAGGTCACTAAGTAATAGTCCATCAGCACTTCCCTGAAGGAAGTGGTGGTGACTGTGGGAAGCCCCTTTGCTACCCTGGCTCCCCACCCAGTCTCCCTGGCTCCGGGTTGGGGCGTCAGCACTATAGCCTGGCACCAGGGGGTTCCTCTTCCTCCAAGTGCTGAGTGTGGGGCACACGTGATCTCACTGCAGGAACCTCTGTCTCCTCCCCACTCCTCCCACAGGACTCCTTGTGAGAGGAAGGGGTATTGGCCTAAGGCTCCAGTCTGACCCCAGCAGGGTACAGCAGCTAACCCCAGGGAGAGTACTTTCCAGCTCTGGGCTGAGGTTATTTGGGTCCAGTGTGTGCTAAACTAAGAAGACAACTAAGAAGATGTGTTGGAGTGGTTACAGCTACAAGTTTGGAGAGGGAGGAACCGTGAGAATCCGCACCGAGGGCTCCACTCATGCCGTAGAGATGTCAAGGTCCCCTAGGGGCTGCTCTTTCCCAAACATGCAGTGCTGATGGGTTTAACACACCATGGTGATGTGACAGGCTGTGCATATGAATGTAGCCTGGGAGATCCAAAATCAAATAAGGCACTGACCTAGATGGGGGTGGGGGAGGGAATAGAGGTGGTCTGGTACTTGAGAAATCCTGGAATGAGGTTACTGTGACCTGTCACTGGCCACAAGACTCCAGCTGACTGCTTAAAACATGGAGAAGTTTATATGCTTACACTAGTACAGGATGATTAAGCTTCACAATTTGATTTGCCCTGTTGGGCAGTCTTGGTTTAGGGTTAAGTACTCTCTCAAAGGCCCAAGTTGACTTGTTCGTATGAACTACAAAGGTAGAAGGGATTGTCTTTTCCTGAGTCTTGTGTTCTTTAGTGGTTATCCAATAAACATCTCTTATTCTTGGAGTATGGTATTTTACTACCAGTGTCTTAAGAATGATGGACCTCTGACACATTTGTCTCTTTGTATCATTGTGGCATCTGGAAAACACACTATAGTATTTGTAGTTCCTACATTTCAAAGGTGCTACATAGATTTCTTCCAACCATCACCTTATCCCAGGGTCTATTGAACCACCTGGTATTGAGGCGCCAGAACCAGATCCTCTGCCCTCCTGCAAGAAGGGTTGGCATGACATCTTGGCTTTCCAAGGGGCTAGCTGAGCCATTTTAAGCGCACGTATTATTCCATGGATTGAAGTCTGCCAGTCTTGAAAATTCAGGTCCATTTCTGCTATTAGCTGCTCCCTTCCTCTTGCTTGCTCCAGTTGAATGAGAAGTCCTCAGGACAACAGTGGTCTTATGTTGGCCACTGAACCCCAGTGGAGAGTAGTGGGTTAGGATATAATAGCCTATAGGAAAACAAGTTTGAAAAAGAGACTGTTGCATGTCTTAGGGGTGTTTCTCTTATGACCTTTTGTCTTTGTGCCTGTAGGCTTTCTCCTTTTCAGCTTCCTTGTGCCTAGTTTCTGTGCCAATGTGGCTGTATTTCCAGATCTCCTCACTCTAGGATCCGAAAGATCCAACTCATTTCCCATCTGCACTGCTTCTCTGATCTTCCATTGCTCTGAAACACAATGCAGGGCTTCTTCTCACTCAACTCTTTCCGGGTTTGTTCTGCAGCTGTGGAGTTTGAATGTTAGTGTTTAAACAAGCTGGTATTACACAGGAAATGGCCACCTCCACAGGCCCCTGCAGGCTTGTAACATGGGGTCATTGTACTTGATATTAATCACCAGTTAGCCTGTTCCCCCAGTAAAAATATGAAGGCGTGCTTAGTCTTCCTAAGACTTCTAGAAAGATGGACTGAGCCCTGGTTGGGCCTTAGCACTCTATTCTTTCTATACTGTCTCCTTCCCTCAGTCCTGCCCCAGTTGGAGCTTTCAGAAAAGTCCTACCTGAGCCAGGTGAGTGGCTTATGCCTATAATCCTAGCACTCTGGGAGGCCTAGGTGGTTGTATTGCTTAAGCTCAGGAGTTCAAGACCAAGCTGAGCAAGACTGAGACCCCTGTTTCTACTAAAAATAGAAAAACCAGCTGAGCATTATGGTAGGTGCCTGTCCTCCCAGCTACTGGGGAGGCTCAGGCAGGAGAGAGGGTGGTCACTTGAACCTAGGAGTTTGAGGTTGCTGTATGAGCCAGGCTGATGCCCACAGCATTCTAGCCTGGGGCAACAGAGTGAGACTCTATCTTAAAAGAAAAGAAAAGTCCATAGCCAAGTGTTGTGGCAGGCACCTGTAGTCCCAGCTACTTGGGAGGCTTAGGCAAGAGAATTGCTTAAGCCCAAGACTTTGAGGTTGCTGAGAGCTTTGACTCCATTGCACTCTACTGAGGGTGACAAAATGAGACTCTATCTCAAAAAAAAAAAAAAAAAAAAGAAAGAAAGAAAGAAAAGAAAAGTCCTACCTAACTTCTTCTCTCTAAAGTTTGCAGATCTGCCTTTCTAGGAAGGAGGCATATTGTTCTATATAACATGTCTCACATATCTCACACCTTAATCTTTCAGAACATGTTGAAGTTGGGTAACATCTCCCTTGAGAAAACTCCAAAATTTTAGAAACACAAAAACTCACAAGCCCATCTAAGAGCAAGGCTTTTCAGTTCCCCAAACCCAAGCTGCTTTTCTATGGCTGAAACTCCAGCCTGAAGGGTTAATCAGATTCCCCAAATCAATATCCCCAAAACAACCAGCCAAGAGTGTGTGTTGGTTCATTTCTGTGAAATGTGTTTCCCTAGTCACCTGGACTGGCCTGGGCTGCATTGTATCGGCCAGCAGCTGCACTGCACTCAAACTGACAGCTACATTAAACCTTGGAATTCTGAAGCAATAAAAAGTAAATTAACTCTTATTTTTTTCCTTTCCTGGTGGAGTAAGTACATGCATGTCTGTAGGGAAGCAAGTGAGCCTTGGTTCTGAGTGCACACCTCTAACCAGTCACTGCTGGTTTGTCCCAAGCTAGGATCTGGCATTTAGACTCCAGCCAGGGGTCTGCTTTCCTGGTGTGTGGTGTGTTCTGTGGGGTTGGGCCAATGGGTCACTCTGCAACTGCTGATCCCTGCTCACTAATCACATCACAGCTGCTGAGAGACTCCCCTGCCACTATTCTGGAAGCCATAAACGGGCTCATTGGACACAGTTTCATATTCTTTGGCTGCTTTGTGTCTGCTTGGTGAAGAGTGCACCCTAACTTTAGTAAGATTTTGTGGGCTCTGGGGCTTTTCCAAAAATATAAGTTGAACCAGAACATGCCAGAACTGCTGAGCCCACAGCACTCTAAAGGATCCATTTAGAATCAAAGGTGGTTTGAGATTATCTGAAAAACCTTTTGAAGGCCAGGGCAGGAGGATCACCTGAGCTCAGGAGTTCAAGACCAGCCTGAACAAGAACGAGACCCCTGTCTCTACTAAAAAAAAAAAAAAAAAATTAACCCAATGTTGTGGTGGGCACCTATAGTCTCAGCTACTTGGAAGCTGAAGCAGGAGGATCACTTGAACTTGGAGTCTGAAGTTGCTGTGCACTGTGATAACACACCCCAGCACTCTAGCCTAAGTAACAGTATAGGACTGTGTCTCAGGCAGTGACTGTGGCTCAGTGGGTAGGGTGCCAGCTCCATATACTGAGGGCCCCAGCCAAACTGCAACAACAAAAAAAATAGCCAGGTATTGTGACAGGCGCCTGTAGTCCCAGCTATTTGGGAGGCTGAGGCAAGAGAATTGCCTAAGCCCAGGAGTTGGAGGTTACTGTGAGCTGTGACGCTACAGCACTCTACTGAGGGCGACAAAGTGAGACTCTATCTCAAAAAACAAAAACAAAAACCCCCAACCTTTTGGGGAGTTATTTCCGAAATATTTCTAGGAAATTTGGAACTGTTTACAGCTTCTTATAGCTACCCAAATTTGATTTTGGGCTCCTCAGTTTAGGCCAACCTTGTATCTTCAGAGTCCAAGGGGCTGCTGTAGGGTGAAGGTTAGAAAGTGATCTGAGTTGGGATAGGGAAGTAAAGCAGAAAAAAGCTAAGCTTTTCCCCTTATACTCAGACAGGAAACCCTGTGTTCACCCACAGAACTGACCTCCTAGCCCAGAGACTTGATGAGGGTAAGCTGAGGTGATGTTGCCGAAGTTCCAGGAATTACCTCATCCTCTTGCACATATCTTAACTTTTGAGTTCAGACATCTCACCTAGTTTGTCAAAGCACCTCTTCCTTTTTAGTATTAGTTTCCTGACTCTTCCTCATTCCCCACACCCCTGTAGAGAGTCACTCTGTGGCCCCTGGGTACCTGGGTAGTTTTATTCATGTCTATGGTGTTCAGTGAGAGGAGTTAACTAATGATAGAAATGTGAATACAGGCTCAGTGCCTGTGGCTCAAGTGGCTAAGGCACCAGCCACATACACCTAAGGCGGCGGGTTCGAGTCCCCAGCCCGGGCCCGCCAAACAACAATGATGGCTGCAACCAAAAAATGGCCGGGCGTTGTGGCGGGCGCCTGTAGTCCCAGCTACTTGGGAGGCAGAGGCAGGAGACTCGCTTGAGCCTAGGAGTTGGAGGTTGCTGTG
>CAUYQV010126204.1:0-14224 GCA_963574575.1 Galagoides demidoff | reverse complement strand
AGTCTCCTGCCTCAGCCTCCCAAGTAGCTGGGACCACAGGTGCCCGCCACAACGCCCGGCCATTTTTTGGTTGCAGCCATCATTGTTGTTTGGCGGGCCCGGGCTGGGGATTTGAACCCGCCACCTTAGGTGTACGTGGCTGGCGCCTTAGCCGACTGAGCCACAGGCGCCGAGCCGTTATCTCTGTTTTTAAAATCTACTGAGTCATAATTTATAGCAAAGAAATGGTTTATCCTGGAGAATGTTTCATGTGCACCTGAGAAGAACATAATTATGTTGTTTGGGGATAGCATGTTCTGTTTGCCTGTTAGATATATTTGGTTTGGTGTGTTGTGCATGTCCTTTATGTCCTTTCTTATGTCCTATTGGGTTCTGTTATATTATTCAGAGTAGGGTATTTAAGTCTACAGGTATATTGTACAATTGTCTATTTCTCTTTTTAGTTCTATCATTTATTGCTTGATGGCTTGTCATTAGGTAGGTAAATGTTTGTAATCATTGTATCTTATTGCTGTCCTGAACCTTTTATTATTATACTACATAATTTTCTTCTTTGTTGTAATTTTTTTTGTTTTAAAGTCTATTTTCTCTGATATTAGCATCCTCAGCCCTGCTCTCTTTTGGTTACAATTTCCATGGACTATTCTTTTTTTTGCATCTTTTTATTTGTATCTTTGCATTTAAAGTAAATCTCCTGACTGAGATTTCATTTTGCATTTAAAATAATTACCAATAGTGACATAGTCCTTTCATTTTGCTATTTGTTTTTGTTTGCCTTGTGGCTTTTTTGTCCCTCATTTTTTGCATTACTGTCTTCTTTTGTATTTTGTAATTTATTTTTATAATGAAACATTTAATTTCCTTTTTTGTATATTCTTTAGCTATTATCTTTGTGGTTGCCATAGGGTTACATTTAAAATTATATGATTTGAATTGACGTCAATGTAAATTGGACTAAATACAGAAATGGTTCCTAGCCTATATAGCTTGATCTTCATCCCCTTTCATTAATTACATTTCCAAAATTACAGTTTTGTTCGTTATATATCCCAAAAGGTGGTTAATAATCATTTTTTCATTTATTATTTAAAAAAAATCATGTAAGGGCTGGGCATGGTTGCTCATGGCCAGGCATGGTGGCTCATACTTGTAATCCTAGCACTCTGGGAGGCTGAGGTGAGTAGATAGCTTGAGTTCATGAGTTCAAGCCCAGCCTGAACAAGAGTGAGACCTTGTCTCAAAAAAAAAAAAAAAATTAGCTGGTGTGGTGTTGGGTGCCTGTAGTCCCAGCTACTTGAGAGACTGAGGCAAGAGGATTGCTTGAGCTCAAGAGTTTGAGGTTGCTGTGAGCTATAATACCATGGCACTGTACCCAGGTGACCAACTGAGACTCTGTCTCCAAAAAAAAAAAAAAAAAATTGTGTAAGAAATAAAATGTGGAGTTAAAAACTGAAGTTAAAATAATACTAACTTTTAGACTAATAATTTCTTTAAAAAAGTGGAAGTCATGTAGAAACAAAAATGGAGTTAAAAACGAGGTTACAATAATACTTCCTTTTCTGATTGCTTAGGCATTTACATTTACTGAGATCTTTTTCATACAGTTTCGAGTTGCTGCCTAGTATCCTTTCATTTCAATCTATGGGACCTCCTTTAGCATTTCTTGCAGGACAGGTATAGTGATATCTAATTACCTCAGGTTGTATTTCTCTGAGAATGCCTTAATTCTTAATTCATTTTTGAAGGACAGTTTTTGGCAGATACAGGATTCTTGGTTGATACATCTATTTCTTTCCTTTTGGCACTTTGAATGTATCAGTTCACTGCCTCTTGTCTCCAGAATTTCCGATAGAAATCTGCTGATTATTTTATTGAGGATCCTTGTCATTGATAATTTGCTTCTCTTTTGCTGCTTTCAAGATTCTGTCATTTGACAGTTAGATCATACTGTGTCTTGGTGTATGTCTGTTTGAGTTCATCATACTTTGAGTTTGTTGAATTTCTTGGCTGTTTGTATTTATGTGTTTTCTTCAAATTTCGGAAGGATTTGATCATTTCTTCAGATAATCTCTCTGCCCTTTCTTTCTTTCTATTTTCTGAGAATCCTGCAATGCTGGTCTGTTTAATAGTGTACCAAAGGTCGCTTAGACTCAGTTCACTTTTCTTTAACATTTCTTCTTTCTATTCTTTGATGATTTTAATTGTCCCATCTTAAAGATCTGTGACTTTTCCTTCTGCCTGTTGAAATCTGTTTTTGAATCCCTATAGTGAATTCTTCTTTATAGTTATTGTACTTTTCAGTTCTAGAATTTTTTTTTTTTAAGGTTTTTTGCCTTTTAAAAGCAATTGGTACTTTCATTTTGTTCATTTAATGTTTTCTTGACTTTTTACATACCTTTATTTGTTTCTCTGATATTGTTAAGACAGTTGCTTCAAAGTCTTTGTTTACCATATCTCCCATCTGGTCTTTCTCCACTATGATTTCTGTATTTTTTTTTTTTTTTCCTTTAAATGGGCCATACTTGCCTATTTCTTTTTATGCCTTGTGATATTTTTGTTGTTATTGAAACTGGACATTTAAATCTGATAATGTGGTAAATCTGAAAATCAGATTCTCTTCTCCCATGTTTGCTGTTTTAAATTTTATGTTTGTATCCTTTTGTTTTTTATTCTTGCATGCTCTCTCTGTGCCAAGATCACTATGTGGTATAAACTTAAGTACTCTTAGGTATCTTCTGAGCCTGTGCCTTTCCCTAGGCTTACTTGATGACTTTCTGAAATCTTGTGCATATGCAGTGCTTTAAATGTCCTAATCTTAAGACAAAGAAAAAAGAAAAAAAGTGCTGAATGCTTTCAATTCCCTGGAATTTGCTGCAGCAGAGGGGCTAGGGCTGGCAGAAATGGCTTTCTGCTTTTGTGCCTGCATTTCTGTGTTCAAAAGCTACAATCAGGAATGACATCAGCAAGGTAATAGAATAGGAATTTCCTGCCTGTTTGTCCTTAGAGAAATACTGATTCAGCAATTATCTATGCACAAAAATACCTTCCTGAGTGCCCTGGAATCTAGGGGAGAGATAGCATCTCGGTGGAACACATAGGAAAAGATGCATTGATGAAGATAGGAAGGACATTTCATACTACACAAGACACCTCTTCCCCTGAGCCAAAAAAGTGCAGGGCAAAGAGATACCACTTCTGTTCAGGAGCTCTTCTGTGGGGAAAAGAATGCAATGCAAGCATCTGCTGTTACTGTGTACTCATGCAATAGGCCTGTATTAGGGATCCTGGCACCAGACCAGCTGGTGTGGAATTAGGCTTCAGTCTTATCAAAATGTGACAAGCACCAAAGAAATATTAGCTGTTTTGTTTCTAGGATTGCGAGGGGTGGGGTTGTGTATTTTTGGGGTCTTTTCCCACTTTGGCAAGTTTCTCCTGGCTCTGAGCTAGTTCTGAGCAGGTTGCCTTGCTTCCATCTCCTTCCTTGTTTTAGGTGTTTCCTGTCATTTTTCTGTTGAATGGCAGTGTTCTTGGATGTTCTCAAAAGGTGACTATTTATTCACTAGTTCCTCTTAGTGGAAGTGGCAAATACAGGATGCCTCTAGTCAGCCATCTGTAGATTTTTTACAGTATAAATTTGCCATTTTTGTTTTGTCATCCAGTCTTTTTCCCCTCAGGGCATTATTATTTGGGTGCTTAATTTAGGACTTGGGCTTAATATGGTACTTGGTTTCTTTTAAAAATATGTGTATACTTATTTATTTGGTTCTAATAATTATTGCTCAGAGTATTGACTTGACATTTTCGTTGCTTCCTGCTTTTTAGTCATTGTGATCTTTTTTTGTTGTTGTTGAGACAGTGTCTCACTTTGTCACCCTGGGTAGGTGCCATGGTGTCACAGCTCACAGCAGTCTCAAACTCCTGGGCTCAAGTGATTGATTCTCTTGCTTTAGCCTCCCAGGTAACTGGGACTATAGGCACCTGCCCCAGCACTCAGTTATTTTTAGAGATGCCCTCTTGCTCTTGCTCAGAGCTGGTTTGGAACTCATGAACGCAAGTGATTTACCCACCTCGACCTCCCAGAGTGCTAGGGGCACTATCATCTTTAATGGCTATTCTGACAGTGCCTTTTGTGGAATATTAAAATATACTTAAAATCATAGATACTCTCCAAATACATCAACTGAATAGTAGAAATTTTGCTGACTTCAGTGATCCCAGCTTAAAAGTTAATTTTTTATCTGTAATATGTTTGCATTTTGCATATTAATGTTGCTTTCTCATAAATGGGCGTTTCCTATAGTTATTAAAGAGTTCCTTAGTTTAGGATTGAAGTCACATACAGGTTTTGAATATTTTGCTGTAATAGGCGAAATAAGATTCACATGTTTTAGAAACCACTTGTGGTAAGATAACAGTGATAACCTTGTTTTCTGCCTTATGGGGAACAACTCCAACTCTGCATGAGTACCTGCAGGTGTGGCTAAAAATTTTCCAGAGGGTTGCTTTCATTTTATTCATACATATTAGAAAGTACTTACTCAAATTCCCCATGTTCTATGCCATATTTGGCAAACTTAATCTTAGTCTGGCTGTTCTTTTTTCGGTGGTGAGAAGGAGTGTGAGGATGAGTAAATAGGCAGGTATTTGGAGTAATTAACTCAGTCATATAAATAATCACCATCAAACTCAAATTGAGACACTATTTAAATTTTTAGGCTTTCATGGCGAGTTCATCAGGAGGACCGGTTTGGCAGCAACCTTACAAAGGAAATAGCAGGTGCACAAAAACAAAACCAAAAATATTTTTGTACTAGAATAGTTCAATAGATTGTATGAGGGACAGCCTACATCAAAATCAGAAAAAATTTTTTTTTAAACATTTGGCAATCTTTATTTTGTCTTTCCCTCCAATCCCCACCCTCCCCCCCACCCCTTTCTACTCAAAACAAGTAGTTAGAAAATTTTTTTAAATACAGATTCTCACATCTCATCATAAACTACCTGAAAAAGAGTCTCTGGGCATCGCAGATAGGGATTTTAACTTACTACTGTTCCACTTGATTTCCACTGATAGGAGAATGAGAATCAAACCCTTAAAAGTTTTATGTGAGGGGACTTAATGCTGCTATTTTATGGAGAAGCATACAATGTAAAAGATTTTTTTTCTCTAAGGTTATTTCTCTAAGTGTTCAGGATAAAAGGTCATCCCTGAGTAGCTCAGAGTTATGATTGTTAGGAGGGGACTCATGTGATTGGTGGACACGCCCTCTTTCATCTTATGCAGAAAGAGATCTGCTGATGGGGAAAGGGGTATTCTGGGTCTTTCACACTGGACGGAGAGAAGCCCAGGTGACTATAGGACTGCAAGATGTCCAAATCCCATGTGCTTTTTTAAAGAAGTGAAATTTTTGCCTTGTTCCCATCATATGAATAACTTAAACTTTAAAAGTATATATTTATTTTCCAGAATGAGCCACATAATAACACATATCCCGCTTTTTGAGCCTGGCATACAACAACAGGCTCTTTGTTTGAATTTGGAAAGCATTTTGCTTTTAGTCCACTGCTCAGGGCAGGGCATCTAAGCCAGGATTGGTAATGGATGCAGGAAGTCATGCAGGATCTCCTAAGTGCTTCCCTAGCCTGGCTCTGCACCACCCCTAGAATAGTACTAGAAATACAATGTAAGTCATATATGTAGTTAAAAGTTTTTTAGTATTCATGTTAAAAAGGTACATTTATTAAATGGCTGTAATTAATCTTATGTTTTATTTAAGCTATGTATCATAATTTCCATTTTAATGTGTGTTCAAAGGAAAATTGTTAATGAGGTATTAATACTCTAATTCTTGTACTGAGTCTTAACTGGTATATATTTTACCTTTACAGCACGTCTAAACTCAGTTGAACCACATTTGAAGGACTCACTAGACACACATGTCTAGTGGCTACCATATCAGACAGTACAGGTTTAGAAGTTTTATAGTTTTAGGTTTTATTTTAGGTGTGTTACTTATTTATTTTATTTTTTTTTTAGAGATAGAGTCTGACTTTGTTACCCTGGGTAGAATGCAGTGACATCACAGCTCACAGCAACCTCTAATTCTTGGCCTTAGGCGATTTTCTTGCCTCAGCCTCCTGAGTAGCTGGGACTACAGGCGCCCACCACAATTGATCTGGCTATTTTTTGTTGCAGTTTGGCTGGGGCTGGGTTTGAACCCACCACCCTTGGTATATGGGGCTGGCACCCTACTCAGTGAGCCACAGGCGCCACCCCTGTTACTTATTTTTAGTTAGTTTTTGCATAAGGTACAGTATTGTACTTATCTCGAGTTAGTTTTTGTATGAAGTATAATGTTTGGGTTTAAATTCATTTATTCACATATGATTGTTCGTCAGAAACTTTTGAATAAAAGTTGTTCTTGACAATTAGAGATCATCCTGGACCCCAAAGCTCAATATTTAAATATGTTTTTTTTATTGATTTAGTGCCTGTATTTTAGAGCAATGTCAGTTTATTTTGTAATTAACAGTTTTCATACCATATGTATAAAATGCTTAGAAGTGTTGGGCATTTATATGCCTTTATTCATAATTCATATACCTATTTGAACATAAATTACATATTATATGCATCTTTAAGTCTAACCTCCCTGTTTTCAAAGTTATATCTAAATTGCTTATTTACTTTGTTTCTAGGCATGCACTGGCATTGAAAACATTGATGAAGCTATTACATTGCTTGAACAAAACAATTGGGACTTAGTGGTAAGTATTTTTGTCTTTCTCTGACCAGTAATCAAATTTTATAGATTCTTTTTTTTTTTTTTTTTTTTTTGCAGTTTTTGGCCGGGGCTGGGTTTGAACCCACCACCTCTGGCATATGGGGCCAGCACCCTACCCCTTTGAGCCACAGGATCCACCCTATTTTATGGATTCTTAATGTCTTTAACATTCCTTATAGATCGTTCAACATACCATAGCACATCTGTAACAATAACCTGAATGAATAAAATCTAAATGTTGTATCTTTAACATGAAGTTCATATTTACTTCAGTATTAAATTATTAAGTTCTCTTAGATAATTTAAATGATTTTTAACGTTGTTCTCTTACTTTACTGTGTATATATGGTTCATCTTCCCATGTGGTATTTTAGTGGAGATGCTTGGAAGGAGAGAAAAGGCACACTTGTCTGAATGTCTGAATAATACTATTTGATGTTTTTCCCCTCATTTTCTGGGGCCCTCACTGATAAAAACTCTTCTTAAAGCTGGTAAAGAAGTCGCATTCTGTAGGAGTTTTCCTTATGAACTTCAGGTGACTAAATTTTTTCCTTTTTTATTTTTTGGCAGTAACTCAAAAGGCAAGGCACAGCATAGCACTAAATATTTACCTGTTACAAAGCAAACTAAAAATGGATCATATAATGGTATCAGAGTATTGGTTGTGTTAGGATGACCCTCAATGCCTTTGAAATGCTAAAGAAAGTCTTAATTATAATTTTGAAAAGTGCTGATTTTTAAAAGTCAAAACTTAGGATGTGTACTTATAGAAGTTTAGATTAGTTATATAGGTATACATACCTATATGTTACGTGGACTTATATAAATTAACTCTAGGGTATCTCTGTCCTTTGTACAGATTTATTACTACTAAGTTTTTTTACTTAAAATGTAATTAGTTTTCCTTTTCAGATTATCAAAGTGTTAATGTGCATTTCAATAAAATGAGAAGATGAACATTTTATGAAGAAGAAAATTAATCACCTTTAATCTCATCACTCAGATAATAATTGTTTCATATTTTAAGGTACATTATTCTAGAGCATCTTCTGTTATTATGTGATTGGACCTTTTTTAAAAAGAACAGATTATTTTATACCTCCTGTTTTGTAAATTGCATTTTTTTACTTAATATCATATAATGAACATTTTTCACTCTAATTAAATGTGATTATTCATCATTAATGCTTTCATAGTATTTAAGGCTGTGGTTGTAGCAGAATAATTTTACCAACCAGTTTTATGCTTTTGGACATCTAAGATTTTTGTGATATTTGTTATTATGGATATTACTGTAGGGAACATTACTGTTCATACATTTTATATATTTCAAAAGAAGAAATTAAATATAATTCAATTTATAATTTGATTTCTGAGTCAAATTCCATGCAGAATTTTGAGGCTTTGGGAACTTATAGCCAAACTAACCTACACAGTGGTTTTATTAATTTAAATTTCTGTCATCTGTGTTCAATTTTGAGTTTGTCTGTTTCATTAAACTAATGATTTCTTACCTTTTTCATGTTTTGGCACTTCAAATTTGTATGACCTGACTCCAGGTGACAGCTCCATGATTTCTATGTAGAGGAGGGAGTAAGGGGCAGCAACTTAATTTGGAATGGTGTCCCAAAGTTTCTTGTCTTGAAACTTCTTTTGCAATAGCAATTTCATTGCTTTGTTTAGTTTGTGGATTTGGGGGATATCTACTGGAGAGATTGATGGAAATTACTGAGAAGGCTAAAAGCTCCACAAAGGCATTCTTGCGTGGGACTGATGAGAGAGATATGGGATGGAGGAAATGGAGATTTTGATGCTGAAGTAAAGAACTCTGCAAGTCTTTGATGCAGTACTTTTCCAGTTGGGGAGATGGATGTAAGTTTCTTTTCTTCTGAATATTGTCTTGTGTTCATTAGTTTGCAGGTTAATGGACTTATTGGTTGTTTTTTCTCAATCCATCTTATCTCTGGAGTATTGCAAAGGGAAAATTTTCCTAGATAATGTTGCATAAGGGGTTCCCCAACTATTTCTGAGTTAATTTGATTTTGGAAAATATTGTAATAGAACTTGATTTAAAAAAATTGGTATGATATTTGTGCCGAAATGCGGTCTCACGCTGTATATGAGTCCAAGTGAAAGCATCAACTTGGGTGTGGTGGCTGAAGCCTATAATCCTAGTACTCTGGGAGGCCCAGGCGGGCAGATGGCCCAAGATCACGAGTGTCAGATCAGCCTGAGCTAGAGTGTGACCTTATCTCTAAAAATAGCTACATGTTGTGGTGAGTGCCTATAGTCCAAGCCACCTGGGAGGCTGAGGCAAGAGAATCGCTTGAGCCCAAGAGTCTGAGATTGGTGTGAGCTATGATGCTACAGCACTCTATCAGGGGCAACAAAGTGAGACTCTCTCTCAAAAATAAAAATAAATAAATAAATAAATACCACAACGTAAAGTGAGCAATGTATGAAAACAAAAGAAATGATGAAACTCATAGGGCAAGATAGTTACAAAGCACAGCAAATCTTTATTGTAAATAAAAGTGGGTCATTTGTTGAGAAAAGCTAGCTAGGATATACATTTCGAAAGAAAGCCAAAGGTTAAGGTTGATGCTTAAGTGCTGCGATTACAGGCATGAGCTACTGTGCCCAGCCAATGTTATGGTTTTTAAAAATGAAACTTAAATATTTTGTGTAATTTAGGACTAGCTCAAGCTTTTCAGTAGCATCGTAGAACTTTTTATATAGAGGTCCTCTATATTTTGCCTGTGCATCATATTTGTGTTTCTAAATTATGACTATCACTACTTTGTATTTTACAGGCCTTATGGCACAATTTGGATTATTTGAGTAGAAGTTAGAATCTTTACCAAAGGACTGTCTTTTCACATGGAAGTGTGCTGTAGAACCATTATAATTTGTAACCTACCCCCAGAATTGATTCACTTCTCACTTTCTTTTTCAGTATACAAGAATTTGGCTTAAGGGAGAATATAAATCTATATGGTTTATGTAATTTTGAATAATCAAAGTGTTAGGCAATCATGTATAGTGGTAAACACATTGCATTAATATTGGATTAGCTTTTCAAACTTCTTGCCATTAATTTATTGAATATGGCCTTGGCCAAGTTATTTCTCTCTGAACCTCTGAATTTCCTCATATAAAATAGTGTATACTAGATTATACTCAAGTTCTCATGATACATGAAGTATTTATGAAGGATATTTTAAGTATTAATTTCTTTTAAGAGTCTATGAAAAGCAGTCAGTTACAAATACATAGGTCATTATGAAAGTTTTGAGATAAACAAAAATTACAAAATGTAAAATGCATGTGGAAGGAAATAAATGAAGCCCTCCAGCAACACTAATAAACTAAGCAAGTTCTAATTTGCATGAGTGAATCAGAAAGGATGCTTTTGCTTTTTTTTTTTTTTTTTGAGACAGAGCCTCAAGCTTTCTCCCTGAGTAGAGTGCTGTGGTATCACAGCTCACAGCAACCTCTAACTCCTGGGCTCAAGTGATTTTCCTGCCTCTGCCTCCCAAGTAGCTGGGACTATAGGCACCTGTCACAACGCCTGGCTATTTTTTGGTTGTAGTTGTCGTTGTTTGGCAGGCCCAGGCTGGATTTGAACCCACCTCAGGTGTATGTGGCTGGTGCCTTAGCCGCTTGAGCCACAGGTGCTGAACCATGCTTTTTTTTTTTTTTTTGAGACAGAGCCTCAAGCTGTCGCCGTGGGTAGAGTACTGTGGCATCACATCTCACAGCAACCTCCAACTCCTGGGCTCAAACGATTCTCCTTCCTCCACCTCCCAAGTAGCTGGGACTACAGGTGCCCGCCACAGTGCCCAGCTATTTTTTGATTACAGCTGTCATTTTATTTGGCAGGTCTGGGCTCAGGTGTATGTGGCTTAGCCACTTGAGCTATAGGCACCGAGCTGATGCTTTTGCTTTTGATGGTGTTTCTTGGAAGTGAAATAAAGGACCATAACACAGACTGTCTTAAAACTTTCATACTGACCAACATAATAGTATAAATGAATATTTTAATAGAACTTTATAAGTTTGCATGCATATTGTTAAAAATTCTTTTGACCATTTCATAATGTAGATAATGGCAGAAGATGTCTTGCTAGTTGTTTTACATGAGATTGAAATATTATATATGAAACTCTTTCAATAAATTAAATTTTCCAGTAAGCTCTAACAGATCCAGGAAGATATTTGGCATATACTTGGTAACCCAGTGCGAAGTGAAATAAAGTAAATATTAACCTAGCCATACTACATTTTAAGTATTCAGTGCTCTTAGGAAATGGTTTTTGAACTTTGCACTCAATTTCTGCTCTAGTTTATTGTCTGTGCTGACATTGCTGTTTTATTGAAGAAAGACTCTATTCAGAGCGTTTCAATTTATCTTTAACTACATGTTCTAACCAGGAGACAAAAAATGATATCAATCAGCGTATACACTTTTGTGGTCACTGAGTTTCAAGTTCTCTAAGATAATTTAGTACTAATGGAAGCTTTCAGTAGCAACATTCCACCAGTTTTCATTTTTGAAGAAACCTATCTTAACGTTATCCTAAAGTTTTGTAGAACGTTATTCTTCTACTGCTCTACTTGTGATGGAGCAGTAGAGATCCTGAAATAAGTACTGCTTTACTACTTCATATAGTGTTTAGAACACCTGCAGTTTTGTGAATGAATATTCTAACCGGTGACATAATAACTTTTTGTCCTCATTAGAAAGCAGCCAAGTATTGAGCATTGCCCTTCATCAGTGGCCATCAGACACTAGTTTGTATTTGCATAGAGGTTTGCTATGATAAAAGAGAAGTTATGTGAAGAAATATCCCATCATATCAATTTCTTCGCCTTTGCTGCTGCTAAAATCAATTGTTTTGCCCTCAAAGGACTGTAAGCTCATTATTTACAGAATTTTTCAATTTCTTGGTTTGTAACCTGACAGCCATCCCATCTTCTACTGTTTCTCCTTTATTGAGGGCCTGCTTTATGCTAACCATCATGTCAGGTGATTTACCTACATTATTTCATTTAATTCTCACAGGAGTACCATAAGCTAGATAGGTATTCGTTTTATTTTATAGATGAGAAATTGAAGCCTAACAAAGTTGAATAAATTGTTTGCTCACATAGCTACTAAGATCTTGAACCCAGGCTCAGTGCCTGTGGCTCAAGTGGCTAAGGTGCCAGACACATACACCTAAGGTGGCAGGTTTGAATCCAGCCCGGGCCCGCCAAACAACGATGGCTGCAACCAAAAAATAGCCGGGCGTTGTGGCGGGTGCCTGTGGTCCCAGCTACTTGGGAGCTGAAGCAGGAGACTCACTTGAGCCAGGGGTTGGAGGTTGCTGTGATGCCACAGTACTCTACCCAGCGGGATAGCTTGAGGCTCTGTCTCAAAAAAAAAAAAGGAGCTTGAACCCAGACCTATTAATTCGTGTCGGGAATTTTCATAACTTTATTTATTTTTATTTTTTTTGAGACAGAGTCTCACTTTGTCCCTTTTGGTAGAGTGCTATGGCATCATAGCTCACAGCAACCTCAAACTCTTGGGCTCAAGCGAGTCTCTTGAATCAGCCTCCTGAGTAGCTGGGACTATAGACGCCTGCCACAACACCTGGCTATTTTTAGAGATGGGGTCATGCTCTGGCTCAGGCTGGTCTCCAACCTATGAGCTCAGGTAATCCACCCACCTGGGCTTCCCAGAGTGCTAGGATTACAGGCCTGAGCCACTTCACCCGGCCCTTTCATAACTTTAAAACCACAGTTTAAGATTATTTATCACATTTTCCCTACCCAGTATGTTGTTCTTCTCTGAACTATTTTTTTTCCTTCCTACCACTCAAAACTGATTTCTTGTTGTCAAGTGAAAGAGCTTTTGATAGTGGTGCTTTACTTTAAATATGTTTATGTTTTCAAATAGATTTTAAGATTCTTGAGGAAGGGAATTGTGTCTCTTATAAATTTTGTCTTTGCACATTTTGCTTAATGAATGCTTGAATGATTTATTAGCAAAATTATTTTTAGGTCTATTTCTTCTTTATCATTTGGATACTTGGAAGTTTTTGCTGTTAAGACTTCTGACTCTTACCAATATTTTTCTTATCTGGCAAACATAAGGCTTCAGGAAGAAGGGGAGGATAAACACAAACTTAAGGAATAGGTTGGGGCTGGTTTCAGTATGACATGAGTAAAATTTAGTTCTTCTCTACCTGTTAACAGCTGTTTTGAGAAATATTTTTCACATATCTTTCCTTTACACTTTTTTTTCTAAGCATGTCACGAAAATCTTTTTTTCTTTGTTGTTTATTTTTGGTTGTGCTATCCTTTCTTAAGAAAAGCTTATTATATAACCTAGTCTGAAAGATTTTATCAGTTTTGCTTCTCAGGAGAAAATTTAGGGCAGTAAAAGAGGACTATGCAAAGGACAGTTAAATGGGTATGAAAGAATTGTTTTCTACTTTTCAAAGGAAACCCTTAGATTGCACAAACATGAAATTTACAGTTTACTACACTCACATTGGTTTACATTATCAAATTGAAACGATTTGAGTTTACACTTTTTCCTGACTGCAACTTGACTGTCTGCTTATTTTTGTCGGATTTTGCTCTACATGTATCACTTTCCCTTTAAATATAATCTAGTTCTAGAATTTCTTTATTTCATGAACTGAACATCTCTTCTTTTATAAAACTGAGGGTAGGCTCGGTGCCTGTAGCTCAGTGGCTAGGGTGCACTGGAGCTGATGGGTTCGAACCCACCCTGCCAAACAAGAGTGACAACTACAACCAAAAAAAGAAAATAGTTAGGCATTGTGGTGGGCCCCTGTAGTCCCAGCTGCTTGGGAGGCTGAGGCAAGAGAATCCCTTAAGCCCATGAGTTAGAGGTTGCTGTGAGCTGTGACGCTAACGCACTCTACAGAGGGCAACATTGAGACTCTGTCTAAAAAAAAAAAAAAAAAAGAAAAACAAATGATGCTAGATAACAGTCCAGAGGCTTTCCTAGGCCTGATAAAAATGTGGCCTGTTATATTTAGCTGAAAATGATAGTGTCCACTATTTGGTACAGTTTTGAAATGTGTACTGTTTTTTTGATTTCTAATGCACTTATCTGAATTTAAATTGTTTTTAAAATTGTTCATGTCAGTCAAATGTGTTATGTGCTTGATTTTTTTTTTTAAAGCTTTCTAACCTATAAGTTAGTTAAATCTCTTTTGTTTGTTTGTTTTTTGTGATAGAGTCTTGCTCTGTCCCCTGGGTTAAGGGTGCACATCATGTCTTTTTTTTTTTTTTTTTTTTTTGAGATGGAGCCTCAAGCTATCCCCCTGGGTAGAGTGCCATGGCATCACAGCTCACAGCAACCTCCAACTCCTGGGCTCAAGCGAGTCTCCTGCCTCCGCCTCCCAAGTAGCTGGGAC
>CAUYQV010126200.1:0-64527 GCA_963574575.1 Galagoides demidoff | reverse complement strand
CAAGTGGATCTTGCAGGAATTCATGTCTTGGCATCAAAAGGAAGGTACTGGGATGGGAGGTAAGAGCTGCAGAGTGTGCAAAGGAGGGAGGATGTTGCCTGCACATCTCATATTTCTTATGTCCTCCATTTAGGTTGCCTTATGAGATCTCCGCATGTCTGAAAATAAGATGGTTTCTCTTGTTTCTTGAGAAGCCTTTGACAACACATCTAAGCAGTCACAGTGTATCTTTTAAGTCCTTAAAATGACTTAGGTCAGAGTACTCGTAAACCATATTCTTCACTGTTGAAGATGGTGAGTGACATCATTTCCTTCCTCCACTACCCATTCTAGATATCCCTGAAACCTAAGCTGCACTGTGCAATGGTTTTGTTTGATTTTGTCTGATATTATTTTTCTTCTGAACAGAGTGTCCCAAATATTTAGAGCCCAGGGAACTGAGTCTTTTTCTTTTTCTTTTGAGACAGAGTGTCACTACTGTCGCCCCAGTAGAGTGTCATGATGTCATAGTTCACAGCAACCTCAGACTTCTGGGCTCAAACAATTCTCTTGCCTCAGCCTCCCAGTAGCTGGGATTACAGGCACCCAGCACAATGTCTGGATGTTATTTAGAGTCGGGGTCTCACTCGAGCTCAGGCTCATCTTGAATTTGTGAGCTCAGGCAATCTGCCCGCCTTGGCCTCTGGAGTGCTGGGTTTACAGGCACCAGCCACTGCACCCCGCCCAGAGCTGAGTCTTTAATTGACTTGTCCTTATTAGCTTATGGGTGCTGCCATTTGCCTGCTTGCCATTATCACCCAGCATTGAACCAATAAAAGATGTCATCGTGAATACCCCGAGATCCACTCACATTTCTCCTGGTCCCTGTTGTGTAGCAGTAGAATTATCTCTTCAGAGTTTATTATTCCAGTAGAATATCATCTACCCAGAAAAATATCTTCCTTGATTTTCATATATACTACCAGATGTCAGCTGTCAATCTTGTCTCAGTTGTAGCTGGTTTCAATTATTAATATGCTATTTGAAGAACATATATTGGTAAGGGAGTGATGAAATGAGTCAGGAAAGAAGGAAGGTGACAAAGGTGCATTATCAAGTCATCGACCTGTATGGGTAATTGAACTTAATCCCAACAAGAAAACACTCAGGAATATACCACACAAGGGCCAAGCAAAGTTTTCCTATCAATAATCAAAGATGCTTGTAGGAGGTTAGTGTTAGTTCACAGGCACTATTGCCCTGTCTTGCTCATAGCTTTGGAGAAAGCCTTTAGGCAACAAGATGCAGATATGGACAGAATTCTTATTGGAGCTTGTTGGAGTATAAAGCTCAAAAAAATCATCCTCAAAATCTCAATACCTTTTGTTTAAGGGCATGTACTATTGTTTAAGGACCAGCACTTGTCTCACAGATGGCTGTCACTACACTGACACCTTAACTGAGTGTCTACCAGAACATTCTACCATGTTATTCTGTAGATAAATAAGGCACATGGTAAGAAAATTGGATTCTATTATTTTGCACATGTTATCTTATTAACTTCACTATAAAATTTAATTTTTGGTTAGAGACCATGTTGTATTGGATATGCAGGGATTAAATCAAGCATTCCAGAATCCTTATATGCCAAAGACTCTGTAGGTCTTATATCTAGAGAAAGTATGGATCTGGGAATCCATAGGGAACGTTGTCAGACTCATCTGTTGGCAATTGCCTGACTATGTCATCTTGAGGGATCAGACAATATTAAGGACCCAGTGTCAGTCTCTGCTCATGGCAGGTTGTGTATTCTTCAGTGGATGTAGAAAAAGCAGTCTTGGTGAAAGAGAACTTGTACTTCTGGGCCCACACATATCCCCCACATCTACCACTGGGCCTATTCTATCCACAGCTGGCTGAAGGATACAATATCCTGATGATACACAAGGAAAGTCACCCTGAACACATAGTTGTTGAGAACTTCCTCTGCAGTTGGTAACTGCAGTGGGCTTACTACTGACACAAAGAGCAACACAATCTGGGAACTGGCCAAGAACTTCTGTTTTTCAAGTCATTCATCATTTCTTTAAAAACTAAATGACCAAATGTGCCATTCCAAACTCTGACTACAGGGACAATTTTTCACAACTGCTGTTCAGGACTTGTGTTAAGTGAGGCTGTCATATGGCACCAACTCATTTCCAACTAGTGCCAACATGAGGTGCTGAGCCATCTGTGCTTCAGGCTGAACTTCTTCCCTTCTCTGCAGTTAGTTTAGTGAACTTTTCCATAGGTCAGAGATGTGAGTTGAAAAGAGGTGCATGCACAACAGAAGAACCTGATAATCTGAGACACCTGGGCATGCTATTTTGTACCATTTTATTAATCTATTTAGGCCTGATCTGGACTGTATGATTTCTCATTTTTCTATAGGTCACTGCTATACTCAACTACTTATTTTACTCAATGTATCTCATTATAATTCATGTTCATATAACTCAGTCACCGTGCCTCATGATGGGTCACTCAGGTTCTACTAGAGCCCAGAAACATGAAAGTATTTATAATATCAAATTACAAAAAAAGCAATTTTCTTATATTTTTAAAATAAATTACAAAATGACAGTGAATAGTAAAAAAAAAATAGGAGATAAATAACTGCTAAGATAATGCACTTAATTATTAATGCTGTTTCACCTAACTACAACTTCTAGTAATCTACTTTGTAATAACTTTGTATTTTATTCTGCCTTTTTCAATTTTCATCAAATTAAAACATGCTAAAAAGGCTTGGTGCCTATAGCTCAAGCAGCTAGGGCAACAGACACATACACCAGAGCTGGTGGGTTGGCATCCAGCCTGGGCCCTCCAAACAACAATGACAACTGTAACCCCCCCCAAAAAAATAGCCAGGCTTTGTGAGGGTACCTGTAGTTCCAGCTACTTGGGAGACTGAGGCAAGAGGATTGTTTAAGCCCAAGAGTTTGAGGCTGATGTGAGCTGTGACATCATAACACTCTACCCAGGGCAACACGGGGAGACTCTGTCTAAAAAAATGAATACTAAAAAATGCAGGAGGCTGGGCATGGTGGCTCACACTTGTGACCCTAGCACTCTAGGAGGCCAAGGCAGGTGGATTGCCCTGAGCTCACAGGATCAAGACCAGTCTGAGCAAGAGAGAGGCCCTATCTCTAAATAAATAGCTGGGCACTGTAGTCCCAGCTCCTTGGGAGGCTGAGGCAAAAGAATTGCTGGAGCCCAAGATTTGTAGGTTGCTGTGACTTATGATAACATAGCACTCTACCAAGGGTGACAAAATGAGACTATCTGTAAAAAAAAAAAAAAAGGATTTAGGATTTTCTGTTGATAATTTCCTTAAGCATTATATTTTAATATGTAGCAAATTGAAATGCATACATTTAGATTAAACTTTGAAATTCATGTTACCTTTTAGACTTCTCCAAATTACTTTGCTCTTGTTTAAGTTATTACTTTCAAATATTATGGATGAGATTTTCCATGACAAATTTTTAAAGCTTTATTTGTTCTTATTTTCTAAATGTAATTAAGAGCATATTTGAAAAAAAGTCTTTTTTTTGAGACAGAAGCCTCCAGCTGTCCCCCTGGGTAGAGTGCTGTGGCATCACAGCTCACTGCAACCTCCAACTCCTGGGCTCAAGCGAGTCTCCTGCCTCAGCCTCTCGAGTAGCTGGGACCGTAGGCACCCGCCACAATGCCTGGCTATTTTTTATTTGCAGCCCTAATTGTTTGGCGAGCCCGGGGTTGGATTCAAACCCGCCACCTTAGGTGTATGTGGCTGGCACCTTAGCCACTTGAGCCACAGGCGCTAAGCTGAAAAAAAGTCTTAATTTTAGTTTTTAAATATATTATTACATCTACATCACTATGTTTGCTTCACATTTTTATCATAAAAATTAAAAAGGACAAATTTAATAGCTAAAATAAAAAGTGAAATTCTGACACTTTGTCATTTTGAAAAATTGAATCATGATACTCTTTCTTTTAAAAAGAGTTAACAAAATGTTACTTATTCATTGAACTAAGATTGAACAGAAGAAAAATTAAACTTCTCAACTTTTTGTGTATATATGAATGTATGAATAAAGTTATTCATAGAATAAATTTTAGTTACTATTAAATTGAAAGTTATTTTCCCGTAATAATATGATTAATTTCACATATTTTAAAACATATTAGTTTCCAACTTCTTACTATTTCCTCAAATTCCAATAAGATTCTTGTGCATGTGCTTAATAGCCACTAAAATAGAATTTCAACTATTTAATCCCACATATATATTTAATTTATTCTCAGATGGTCACTCATACAAAAGCTTCCATAAATTTTTTATTGCATGTATAAAGACTCATTTTTTTCCTCTCAAGGTAGTAGAAAAATTATTAAATCAACATTATGAGAAATTTACCTACTTCATTTTTAATAATTAATTTAGGATTACTGACCAATTATTCAGTTTTGTTTTCTTTAGAGTCAAATGATACTGAATTATTCACTTTTTATACATTGAAACGGCATCTCTCTCTTTCCTCTAGTGATTTAACTTCGAATAGTTAAGCGAAATTTATATGAATGACTAGATTAGATTGAATCTGCAGGAGTTATTTAGTCTAATTCCCTGGAGGCCTACTTACTATTGGTGTTTCTGTACCTGTTTTACAAGATTCTCCATGCTAATTCAAGATTTAAAATGGATTACAACATCTCGGATTCAACAGCCTTCCTCTGGGCTTTACATTAAAGGCTTATGATAAAGGTTTAAAGCTGATTTAAGATGACATCTAAACAAATACAAACATAAATCCCCCTTGAATATTGCCACTTTAACAAATGGCATTGTAAAATTTAAATAATTACGCATATATTTAAAGGAAATAAAATCTCAAGTCGCTTAAATTATTATAGCTTGTAATGGTTTGCAAAATGGCTTTCTTTTCGAATCTATGTAGAAGATCACTTTCTTATTTCATTTCACTAAATTAGGCCTAGCTTATCTTATATTTTTCAGGACTAAGCAACTTTTGTTTTCTTTTGCTATCTGTACAGTTAAGTTTTGAAATGGCAATGTTGAAATAATGGTGATGGTGGTTTATCCTTTTGCTTGCAAAAACCGAATGTAAGGCCCTTAATGGACCATGTTGGTACATTAATAAAGGCTTCCTATAAAGAGGAATGCGATAATGTCAAAAGCAGAATCATAAATGAGATTTTTTTTTTTTTGCATAAACATCCTCGAGTCCCTGATGTCCTTATTTCACTTACAAACTATTTTCAATGTATTAGAAGTTGATTTTTCAACTTCTCTTCATCTTTGGTATAGTGCCAACAAATTTAAATTCATCAGGCTTCAAGGATAATTAGACATCACGTAAGAATGATACTATGTTGTAAAGAAACACCAAGATTTATAGTGTGAGCATTTAAGATAGGCCTGGCAAAATTATACATACAATGAGCCTAACTGGTATGTGTACATGAAAATTACCCCCATTTTGAAAAAGAAACCAAGAGAAGTTAGTAACATGGTCAAGATTACTTAGATAAACTGAATATTTGGAATAAAAACTACGTACATTTTCTCCAGACTCCCAAGTCTTTGTCCTAAAGTGGATGAAGTTCTGTCATTATGCACTTTCACATTCTTTTGTGTGTGTAACCTAAGAATGTTAATGTTCTTCTTTTGTGCTGTAACCTAGGAATATTGATATGTTTGTGGATTTTTTAAAATGTGTCTGCGAAATAGAGAAAACTTTAAACACCCCCATTCGCTGCCCTGGCTCAACACGAGGAGACTTGTTCAGATAGGAAAGGAATGTTGTTGTGTTCGGTCCTCTCGTTCTTACAGAGCCCTCACTTTATAAGTTATTTTTTGAAAACTAACAGAAAATTTTTTCTTACATATTTCCACATTTAGTAGACACTTGTCTGGCTCCAAACAAGGAGTGCTAAAGTTTTATAAGACAAAGACCCTGTGTCTAAGTATTCTGTCTTCCTGATACAGCCTCCTCACCTACAGAAGCATGCTTGAAAATGTGCGCAGATTTTCTAATTGGCTTTATATAATTTAACATGCATTATTCAAAAAACCATAAAATAGATTTATACAAATCACGCATAAAAATTATAATAGATTTTTAGATCTTTTTCTTTTCCTCTGAGAATAAGAGTGAAAATAATCTTTTGGATTCCTATCTACTAAAAAAACTAATCCAATTCTTTAGATTTTCAAAAATGAATGAGGAAGCACTGAGAATGTGTGTTTACATGAAAAGATAATCATAAGATGCAAAGTGAACTATGTTCAAATGTCAGATTCCCAAGGGATCTTTAACTTTATGTCACCATTTATTATTTTCTTGCTTTTTTCCCCCTTTTTTTAAAGAAAATGAATTATGGATAAGGATAAACAGCATAAAGATATAAAAAAGCAGCAGGCATAACTTTGATGACAACCACTCTGGCATATGTAGCTACCTTCCAATGTTTTCCCAGGCAGATTTTAGATAGAAGTGAAAAATAACACATGAAGGAAAAAAGGGAAAAAGAAATTCACATAATTATCTCAAGCCAGAACAACTGTGTCTGTCCTCTGGTAGCTTGCTAGCATGTAATACTTCAGAATTTTTTTCATTAAATAAAAAGTTTTTCACTCTCCTATCTAAGTAGCATCCAGTGGAGAAAATGACATCCTGTCCATTCTGCCTCAGGGAGCAGGCACCTTCCTCATTCTGAAATTGAGCAATAAATCAATAAATCAGTGTTCCACTAGCCTAAAGTATAGCCCAAATAGATATTAAAGGAAATGCTTGTGCAGCGGATGTCTTTACAATGACAGAATTAAATATATAACCAAATCACATAATTGTCAAGATAAAATCCAAGACAAATATAAGAATTGTTAAAACAATTAAAAATAGGTTAAAACTTCTCTGATGATACAAGCAGGGCAGGAGGTTGTAAAAATGATAGGGCCTGAATCATCTTCTCACCTTACACTTAAATACAAAATGCAAAACGTAAAAGATAAGCAAAATTTGACGAGTCGGTTATGTGTGTGCCTATGTGTTACGGGTGGAGAGCAATGGGTGGGAGTGGTGAACCTTTCATGGAAATAGCAGGGAAGTCTGTGTGGAGTAAAAAGCATTGTGTTGGACTGTCTCATGTATGTAGAAGATCTAAACATAGATATGATAGCTGTTGACGATGTGTGGTGAAAGGATAGGTCATAGCTAACTTGTTTTCCTCTTCAGTCACATTTGTTTTTCATTTGTCTTTCAATAGCCATCTGCCTCTGGCTTTTGTGATAATTAAGATCTTAATGTTCCTATGGCAAATTTAAACATTAAGGAAATTTTAAGAACAGCGTTGCATCTACACAATTTTCTCCGCGAAGTAAATAAATGACTGATAATACCTAATTGAGGAAAACATGACATTATCCTGCAGTAACTGGCTAATTATTTGCCAGCTTTGTTCAGTATAGGAATTCCTACCTTCAGAGCTCACTATAAAATGATGATAATTATTTAGCGTTTTCTTTAATTGTATTGGCCTTTGCATGTCTAAGTGTAATGCACTTTTACTAATGGAAAGCATAAGGCAATATTTTTTTAAATGAATTTCTTTTTTTACCTCAATTAGGACATGTTTTCTGATTACAGATAAAATTATTTCCTAGAGATGAAGTCATTTACAGATTCCCTTGCCACTACTGTGAGAATATTTGAGAAGTTGAGTTCTCTGGGAGGAAGACACAGATAGGAGAGTCCACTTGCTGTGTCAGAAACAGAAACACAATTCAACTAACATCATTACCGTCACATGCAAAACGTTTCCCTGGGCAGTTGAAATTACATTATTATAACATGAATATTTAAATATTAAAATGTATTTAATAACATTATTGATGTGTTATCAATTCTGAAAAACTGGCCCCATATAAATGGGTAGGGTGAAGAATTTACAATATACATGTCATATTTTAAGTTATGTTTGGGAATCAAGTTTAAAATAAACATAACATTCGTTGATCGTTTAGAATTTTTTCTTTCTTAGAGAGGGAACAGTTAAATAACATATAATCAAGCTTGAAAATGTTATTGTGCTGGTACTAAGGTAATGAACATAATATTTGTCTTTCCAAAATTTATAATTTATAATATAGATTGCTACATCTGAATAAATAATGTAATATAAACATCAAGATTATCTAAAGCATACTAACTATAAATGATATAGAAACTGTTAAGATGTTTAAATAGCATTTGAGCTTAGCAGGGATACAAATTTAGTATAAAAATAATAGTTCAAAAATAGAAATTTTAAATGTTTTCTATATATTGACTTATTATATATATCATAGATTCCTAACACCTGGAAACAAGATTTTATTCTTTCATCCTCCTTTATCTCCAATGGTACAGATAATGGTAGAAGGTAATGATAGCTAGAAACAAAACTCAAAAAAGAAAATAAGGCAGAATTCTAGGGACTTCATAACAAAATAACCTTCAGAGGGATAAGTGGACCTACTTGATAGTGTCTGATTGTTTGGCTCAAAAAATGAATCCTAAAAAAAAAAATGCATCCTACGTATATTCTATACCCCTAGACAACAAGTGTGTACACTGTTGAAAATTAATGAATGAAAACCAAGAAATGAAAGTGAAGAAAAAAGGAAAAAGAAGGCTCTAGTGTAACTAAGAAAAATGGTTAAAGAAATAAGGGACTTTAAGAGGAGAGAAAAAAAGAGGGCAATATTTTAACCTAAAACTCAATCAAGGATCTTAAAGATGGAATGATTTGCCCTATGAAGGTTCTAGCTGAGTTTTTTGCTTTTTCATTTTTAATTATTATGGGTACGTGCTTTAATCAGAGAGAACTCTTAAGCACATGCACTCCAATCCCTCTGTTAATTCTACTTGGAATAGAAATAAGACTACAGCTCTTCACAGGTAAGTTGGTTTCATGTTGGAACTACTAAATACCATGAAAACTGTGGAAATATGAAGTGTATTTAGTAAGGAAGCAATTGCACAGTTATCACAAATGTAGTGATAAAATTGGCTATGTTGGACTAGTTGCTACCACTGATACATAATGCTAATTGTATTGCTCAATTCTATCACCTACATGGAGCCACATTGTTACCTGTGTCTTTTAGTATAATAATAAACTTGAAGATAATTGCAAAAATTTAAAGCAAATTTTAAATTACTTGGTTAAAAAAACAGCTGATCCTTGGAATGGTGTTAATTTGGTGACAAAAATGGCATTCAGATTTTTTATCTAATCGACTGCATATATCCTGGCACCATTTACTGAGGAGGAATTGGTAAATAGTATGATGGATTGGAACAGGTTTTTGAACACAGATTTAAATGGCATCTCTGTTACTCTTTATTCTGTTCTTCAAGCAAATTGCCCATATAAATTCAAATCTCAATATTCATGCTTAAGAAATGGAAAACCTGTTAACTCCTTTTGGAGGTCACTAAAGAACAGTTCTCTCAACATTCTCTTTGAGAAAAGGGAGATATTGGGAAGTAGAGCTAACTATAGCAGATTATCTTAAAGCTCAGAGTTAGGTTATATGAATCAAATGAATTTGTCGGTCTTCGATTTGCAAATAAGTCATATGGGGCAGGAGGCAGAGAATTAGATAGATTTTTGTGGCATACTTAATGCTTGGCATTAAATTGGTATATTGAAAAATATTATCATATGATATTCATTTACTTACACTCTAAGTATGTCCATTGCTAGGTCTGAATATTTGTCCCTTCCAAAACTCATGTTGAAACTTAATCCCCAATATAGTAGTATTGAGAAGGTCCTTTAAGAAATGATTGGACCATAAAAGCTCTGCCCTTATAAATTAATAATTTGCGACTTTATGGACTAGTGGATTGATAGGTTATCACAAGAAGAATTCTAGTGGCTATATAGGAAGAGGAAGGAAGACCCAAACTGGAATGCTCATACCCCTCACCATATGATGCCCTGCAGGGCCTAGGGACTGTGCTAAGTTTCCATCAGCAAGGTGGCTCTCACTAGATGGCGCTCTTCATCCTTGCACTTCTCAGCCTCCACAACAGTAAGAAATAATTTTAATATCTTTATCTATTGCTCAATTTTAAGTATTCTGCCACAAGCAACAGAAAGCAGACTAAGATATCTAGTAAGGAGCTGTGAAGGTCACTTCATTATAAAGCCACTGAGAAGGTTGTTGTTAGGGTGAGCTACTGCACCTGAGAGATGAGCTGTGGATGGCTGTTTTCTGTGGGCAGAGTATGAATGTGAGATGCTGCTGTGCCCACACATTCCCTGATTTCAATAGTAATGACAGGATCCATACAGCTAGAAAGGTAAAAATACATGGAACAGCCATTAACTGTAGAAATAGTGATTATTGAATCACACAACAAAGAAAATGTGATATAATCTAAACAATCTGATCATTACAGATTTTGTTGGTATTTAGTAGATCATACCATCCCTAAGAAAATACATTAACTCTTTAATATGGTACTTTATTTATTTAACCAAAAAGCTTCTCTATGTCTGGTGAAGAAAGAGTCCTGAATTGAATTCTCAGATGGAACTTTATTATAGTTTTCCAAATTCCTATACTTGAAATTTTTCTTAAAAACATTTTTTTTGAATGAAGGGAAAGCCACCCACATGGTTAAAGAGCTCCACACAGACATCTGAAGTACATAGTACATCTTTTTCCTAGTCTTCCCCCTAAGAGGTATATCTTGATTTAGTCAAGCAACTTGCACTGGGAAAAGAAAATTACATAAACTTTGCTAGCATAATTAAACACTGGCTCTAAACTAATTCGGTTCTCTTGGATCTAGAAGGTATAGTGCTTCTTTGATCCACTGTGAGGTCTTATGAGGGTCACATGATAAATAGTTTACTTTGTATAAGTACCTGCACTATGGTTATTTCCCCAGTTCATGAGTATGTAATTAAAATATAAATTATTAAGACACCAGCAAAATCCCAACAGCATTCCCTGATGACTGAGAGGCTATTGGTTGGCAACCTATTCATAAGGTTTGGTGCTCACTATCCTTACTAAAGTAGTAAATCAAAAGCAATAATGAATTGCTGGAGGATTTAAAAAACTTAGGGTTATTGTCAAAAACGATAAAAAAAAAGAGGGGGAGCAAAGAAATCACCTTTTCCCAACCCTCTTTATCTTACACTTTATCTATGGTGAAGAAAAAATGATTAGAAAATAATAAAGATTATTCCAAGCATAATTAATTGGTGACCATCACATTTATTTTCATTCTTATCGCAGTAAATTAAAATGGTTTCTTGTACCTATTATGCAGATATTGATTTGTTAGATGTCATGGTTGTTTCTTTTCTATATCCCAGCAATCAGAAGAATTGAAGAAGCATTATGCTTTCCTCAGGATACAAAAAATAGGTCTTCACTGACATGTTTATGCCACAATGTCCTGTTGCTGATAGCACCTGTTGATCAGGAAGTAGTATTCTGGATGGAAAACAGTAGTAGTATTCTACAATAGTACAGGCATCTGATAGTTTCTGGCATCTATGGTATGGTTCTACACTTGTTGGGATGCTTCCTCCAGAAAAAACAAGTTGCTTCAATTTATTTTTTCTTATACTGAAAAAAAAGCATAACGGTTGTTGGACCTCTTTGGATTCTGTAGAGAACACATATCATATTTAAATGTATCGCTCTGACACATTTACTAAGTGGCTCATCAGACTGCCAGTTTTGTGTTGGACTGGAAGCAAGGGAAATCTTTCCAGCTGGCTCAGACTTGATCTACTGAAAGACTGTTTCCACCTAGCCCCTATTAGCTGCTGAATGTGATGATGCTTAAATGCTTGTCTGATCAGGATGATTCATGAAGCCTATCATAGGCTTAGTAGGCAAGTCAGAGCAGAGGCTGCTTAGATTTTGAAGCAATTCTAGGCTTTCCTTTAAGCGACCAGAAATCATTCCTCGCTCATTATTGTGCCATGGTAGATATTTAGCACCTGATGGTGGAAAAGGTGGCTATCAGTCCTGAACCTCTCATCATAATCTTGGTGTTAGTTCATTTAAAACTCATAAAGCCAGTCACACCTAGAAGCTCTCTCTTGCAACTAGGTATGGTATATTCAACCTGGGGTTCGAACAGTTTTCGATTGTCACTTCTCCTGGAATCCAAATTCATAATCTCATTAGCATTTCCTAGTGAAAATAATTTGACCCAGAAGTAGAATGCTACAGTTGAACAGGATAGTGGAGGAAAGAATGTGAAAAGGCAATTGTGGCAGTAAGTAAAACTTCAAATGTTACATATCGCTTTCCATCTGGTCTGAAATTAGTGGAATTGTAAAAGTGCTGATTCATTGGCCATAGCTCGTGGTTTATGCAAATAATAAGAAATTCAAAGAGAACGAGAATTGATAACCAGCCAGTTTGTAGAAGAGTAATGGAGATAGATCTCTCTGAATAGGCCTCGTGAGAATATTTATTTCTGATGTTAATGTTCTATAAGGGAGGCTCTCAATAATAGGACAGATGTGGTATCCCATCTTAAGGATGTCAATCAGTTTCTTCCCATCTCAGATCTTGTGTAATTGGTTTATGTACAATGTGGACACAGTATCATAGTACATCGCAGTCTGCCGTGTGCCTTAGTAGACTAGAAACATCCAAACTGGCTGAACAACAAGAGCTCTAGGCAGTGTCAGGGAGAGATTACTTGTAAGATCAATAGCATGAACTTGCTCACACTAAGGTATAATCAATACTGGCAATGCTAAGTGCCCAGTCAACAAATTGCAGAGAACTATCAATATGGTGCCAATCTGGGGGGGGCTCAGTTGGCCACCTGATAGAAAAAGGATTGCATTGGACATTTCTTTTACAAGGAGAGTTCATTAATTTTTCCTGACTAATAAACATTTTTTAAAAATAATTATGCCTATTCTGTCCACCCAGTTGCAATACAAACACCCTCAATTGATTTCCTAAATATCTTATTTACCGTCATGTTTTCCTGCAGATTAATTGTAATTAAAAAAAATAATTTCTATTATAAAATAAATTAGGTGAGTAACTGACATAAGATTCATTGATCCACTGGAAGCACATGGTCTTCGAGAATGAGAGAACTAGTGAAAAATCAACTAGTCTCAGACACGTGAGGAAAAAAGAAAACCTTGTCTAGTTGGAGTTTTCTTCTCTATTGCTAGAGTCGACACATGCTGGTATTAAGAGATACAATAAATAGGGGGGTACTTTCAAAATTACAAAAATTTTTAAAACTCATAAAATAATAATTTTTTAAATAGAAAATTATCTTCTCATCTCTTAACTTGGGTGTCATATTTTGATTATTTGGTACTTAGGGCTATCATGTTTCTTTAGGTACTTAAGAATGAGATCTCTAAACTAAAAACTACAGCTCCCACCAGGCAATATTAGGAAGCTCGAGCCACCAGCTCAGTAACCTGAAAGATGACATTATTCTGTTGTTTTAATGCTTTATCCTTTAAATAAAGGTTTAATGTGCTTGATGCAACAAGATCAGAAGAGGGAGCAGTGCCTACCAGCCCAGTTAGTATCACCGGGCATCTGAGTCCTGCTGTGTGCCTTAGTAGACTAGAAATATCCATACTGGCTGAACAACAGAGAGCTCTGAATTGTCAGAAATGAAAATTTCAGTAACTGCCCCTCCATCCCTAAACAAAAAAACATTGACAAGATAAGGTGTTGATAAAAGGTAAAAGGAACATGGCATGGGCAATGAACAATGAATGTTATAGAAATCAACCAACTCACGAGAACCTTTAAAGAATGAGGATGTCTGAAGTTATCAGTAATTTTATCTTTTATGACTTATTTAGATAGATACATCAATTGATCAATCAAGTATAAAATTCCCTTCTGTCCTTTTCATCTCTTGAAAATATAATCAGTTTCCCCTTTGGGGGAGAAGATGAATGTGTGTGTGCAGGGCTTATTATAGATTTTTTTGTTTGTTTACAAATTTCGATGTGGGGGAAGGATTTGTTATATTTTTATGATTTTTAAGGAATCTTTGATTTAGAGGTTGAAATTCCATTCCCTTAACTGGAAATTGAGTTCGACAGACTGTTAAGACAAATATAATATATCAGAGGTGATGATATTGGTTTCTGAGACTCACGAAAAGCAATGGAGCATCTTTCTTACACGCTAGAACACTCTGGCTTTGAATCCTGAGCTGCCTCACTGAGGAAGACAAGGCCTCATGACCAAGACACTCTAGAGATCTTAGTCTACAACCGAGACCTCTAATGCCAGCCATGCACCTGGGCCACTCAGAATATCCATCCCAGATAAATTTTCAGATAGCTACAAGCTATAACCAGTATTTGTTAGCAACTGCATAGACATTCAAGTGATAACTTTGAGAAAAAGAAAATGACTGTGTGAAGCTGCTAAGTGTGGGGATAATTTGGTTTTTTACCATAGTCACTTGAACAGGATCTTTATTGGTGGGCTTGGGGTAGGGGTAGTTGGCAGATACAGGTGGCAGTGGCACTTTTTCAAACACTCACTCTTACCTCCTTTAAGCATACGGAGTCTGGATGTTAGCTGCATTTCCTATATTCCCTTGCAGCTAAAACACATTGTGATTTTTATTTTCATTTTCTCTTTAGACACATTCAAGATGGGCTTATTTAAAAACCGAGTAACACAATCAACAGTATAATTCTAGACTGGTGACTATCATGATGACTTCCTAATAGTTTTATAGGGCTTTCCAATTTTAGTCATTTTTGGTTTGTTGAAGAAAGGAAGACATCTGAAGTGTGCAGCTTATTAGCAGCTTCCTGATTCTGCAAGTTCCTGACAGTGGTGCTGCCCTGGCTCGTGTCTATAATCCTAGAATCTGAGCCTAAAGTTTCTTCCCCTCTCCCAGTGCTTTCGTGAGCTATTTCTACCACTTAAAAAATCTTTTCCTACTTAAACTATCTAGTTTGTATTCTGTTGCCCACAAATGACCTTCAGACCTTTATATTTTAAACATTTCCCTGATAGCAAAATGTAAAATATCCATTATGCATTTCATAAAACAAACAAACAAAAGAGTCAGGATTCACTATAAAAGTTACACTTTTTCAGAAGTATCATTTACAAGAGTAGAACTTATATGTCTATTTCCCGTGTTTCTAATAATGTTCTAATAATGTGAGTAACCGTAAGATTAGAATCAAAAGAAGTTGCCTTTTCTGTTTAATAAGAATGTCATAACCTCTTTTCATCTTTTATTACTAAGGTTTATCTCTCATAATCACGTTCAATCCTATGGGTACAGGATAAAAAGATTTGAAGTAGCTAGCACAGGGAAAAGTTCATTATAGAAGGGAACTGATTGTCAATATTGGAAAAATAATCTAACAATAGATTATCATCTTGCATTTTAATTTAACTTGGCTAAGTAGACAAACAGGTCTAAGGATCTGCAAATACCTTTAATATTTGAGGAGGAAAAAAAAGAATTTGAAGGTATAATCATGATGGCTTTACGAAGCTGTACACATCCTTTACCTGTTAAAATTTAATGATAAAAATCTTTTATAATAGAAGTTTACTTCTCACTTTCCAAAAGAAAGATCAGTGTTACTCAATCTCTTATGAAAACCAAATCTTTTTTTCAATATTATGAATTTTCCCTTTGTTTTAGGAGAATGCAATAAGTGAATGCAATAAAAAGTGCTAGTAATATTTTTTGACTGTTTATTATATACACTATGAGAATGTAAATATATTTAAACTATTCACATTACTATTTTCTCTATAACCTGAAATCATATTAGCCTTGTGTTTGTGGTAGACTGCTGATTGTGCTTGTTTAGTAGTTCACTCGGTTTAATGTTAATCACATTTTCTTTTGTAATGAGGAGATACATTGTTAAAGCTAATCATATTTCTTAGATAAGGAATGTGTTCATCCTAAAGAGAACCAACATTTCCAACTGCTTTCCAGGCTTTCCTTTCATTCATGTAATGTGTGTACAATCATGCAGGGAGTCCCTCTGCTTAAAACCCTAAATATATCGTTATGTAGGAACTAAGCTAAATAAGATGGTAGCTGATGGCAGAAGGAAGTCACTACTCGATGAGGAGAGAAGATAACTTGAATGAAAATTAACACTGTATCTAAATACTTTTTATGTGAAAAACTATCCCGTTGTCCAGTTATAGAAAATTGTATTCCATTTTATTCTTAGAATACTAATTATTTTCATTTTGTTAAGATTTACTTTGCTAAATGAAGGGTTCACTTTTTGAAAAAGAATACTGAGTGAAAAAAGACCTTCAGCTCCACAAATAGGTAATCATCAAATCAGCAGTAAGCTAAATCATTTTTGAGGCAATAGTATGTCTCTCTTTTTTCAGATAAGGGTTTTGCTATTGCACTGAAAACATTTTCGGTCTGATAATAGTCAATAAATTCACAAGTGCTATCAAGTTGGCAGTAAAACTGGCAGAAACCAAAGAAAAACCAGTGTGGACAAGAGGTAATGTCAAAGAAGCACTAATTACAACTAAACTATTATCTTTAACAAGTTGCTTATATCATTGTATTTCAGAATATTCAAAGCATCTTACTAGTTTTTCTAAACTAATTGATTATGCATTGATAACTATGTAAATGTAATTTTTCTTGGATGAGGCATAAAGTAAGTCTTTATGTACATAAAATTGTCATACTCATCTTGTAATAAGCTAGCCGATGAATCTTGTCTTTGCTGTTGTTGAGAGACGAATACATATAATAGGAAAACCCTAGAGGCAATTTTATTAAAAAGAGGACTAAAATGACACTGCAATCTATAAAGATTTTAAAATATTTCAGAAAATTATTTAATAGTCCTTCAGTTAAAAATGAGAGTCTAATATCTCTCCCCCTGAATATGGACCGGGCTTATTCAGAGGTTTTGATGAATAGAATGAGACAGAAGTGATGCTCCATGACTTCTGAGACTCATGATGAAGTGCAGTACACTTTTAGTCTGTCTCTCTATGATTATCTTCAAAGGTAACCTTGTCATCGTACTGTAAGAAAGCCAAGCAGTCCCATAGAAAGGCATTGCATAGGTGTTTTTCCCCCAGGCCCACTGGATGGCCAAGCTGACAGCCAACACCCACAGCCAGTGATACAAGAGAAAGCCTTTGGATTTTTCCAGCCCCAAGCTTGAAGCAGCCTCAGCAGAAACTAGGTGGGGCAGAGATGGCATTGCTGGGTCCTACCTAAATTCTAGATTTGTAATGAAGTTTTGAGCCTCTAGGTTTTGGTATATTTGATTTACCACAATAGATAACTGAAACACAAGCTACCACTAGTATTATGTTATTCATGGACTTTTCACCAATTCATTCAGGTATCGGCTTTTTATTCCTTCAACAAATACCTATTATATACCTATCATATGCCAGGTACTGTTTGAGGCATTCCAGAGGGGACAGCAGAGAATATTAAAAGAAAAAAAAAATCTCTGTCCCTATTGAAAGTGTATTTTAAAAGCAGATGCAGGAAACATAATGATCAGCTGTTGTAAGTGCTATCAGGAAAAAATAAAGATGAGTAAGTAGAAAGAGAGAGAGTGAAAGACTGATGTTGCTTTAGATCAGGTCTTAAACGAAGTTACTTATCAGGGTGTGGGCTGTGACATTTCAGAAAAGATAGGGAAAATAGGAAAAGCAAATGATTTTGATATCTGGAATAAAACGTTGCAGGGAGAGAGAAGAGAGGATATTTAAGAACAAATGAGTATTTCGTGTGGCTAGATAAGAGTGAACAAGAAGAGTGGTCAAAGAATCAATCTTGGACTCTGTTGATTACCTTAATGCATGATCTATATCCCAATTAACACATAACTCTGTGCATAATCTAAGTTTAATGGGTAGACAGTAGAGCTTTCGAGGGCCGGACATGGTGGCTCATGCCTATAATCTTAGAACTCTGAGAGACTAAGGAGTATGAGCTGCTTGAGCAAAGGAATTTGAGACCAGACTGAGCAGAAGTGAGACTCCATCACTACCAAGTGAGCATTGTGGTGGGTGCCTGTGGTCCCAGCTATTTGGGAGGCTGAGGCAAGAGGCTGTGCCTAAGAGTTTGAGGTTGATGTGAAGTATGATGATACCACAGCACTCTACCCAGGGCAACAGAGTTAGATTTTGTCTCAAAAACAAAAACAAAAGAACAAAACTCTTGATGGCACCTGTGTCTCAGTGGATATAGGGCACCAGCCATATACACCCAGGTTAGCAGGTTCGAACCTGGCCTTGGGCAGCTAAACAACAATGACAACTGCAAGAAAAAATGGTTGGGCATTTGTGTTGGGCACCTGTGGTCCCAGCTACTTGGGAGGCTGAGTTAGGAGAATCACTTAACTCCAAGAGTTTGAGGTTTTTGTGAGCTGTGACTTCACAGCACTCTACCAAGGGCACCATAGTGACACTCTGTCTAAGAAAAAAAAAAAAAAAAGAAAGAAAAAGAAAAAAGAAAGAAAGAAAGAAAAGAAAAGAAGAGAATCAACTCTGAACACTATCCACTATTCTGGTGATGGGCACCCTGAAGGCCCTAACTTTATCATTATAGGGTTAACAAAACTTTGGTACCCCCTTAACCTTTCGAAATAAAATAAAATCCCCTGCTTCTTGGCCTTTTGGCTAAGATCAAGTGAAATAAAATAAAACTTCTAGTCTCTGTGTGAATAATGGACAGTCATAAGGAGACCACTCTGATATCTCGGGCAAGACAGAGTAGCAGTAGGGAGGACAATAGCTGTCATGCAGGTGTGTGGTAATGAAATAGAAAGTACGTTTTGAAGTAAGAGAGAGAGAGACACAGGGAGAGAGAAAGAGTCTTAATAGTTGGATGAATGCACCAATGCAAAAAAAAAATAAAAAGTGATATAAAAATTATAACAAAGTTACAAGTGTAATTATAAAAATTGCTCATGTAATAGCAACTCTGAAAATTAATGATCACAACAATTTAATGAGATTTATTACTATCCAGTTTTATAAATTCGGATATAGAGGCTTCAAAAATTCTGGAACTCGGTGTAAGTTCACACAGGTAGTAAATGTAAAGTAAATGAAAAGTGTCGCATCAAAAAGACACAATTATTTTCTATTTGCCACAATTCCAAAACTACGAAGAATATTTCTGTACCGCTCCCACAGTTAATGAATTGTAAGCAACAATAAAAAATGAGAAAACTTATTTATAATTTAAAACAATGATACATTTCTGAGAATCAATTTGGTCAGAATATTTGAATCTTTACGATGTTTCTCACAAAATTCATTAGTCTATATCTCACGGTCTAACCTAAATAAATTGTTGGAAAAGGCATACAGGTTATATATATGTAAATATTTAATACAACAATATTACTTATATTGAAAATATTCATTTATCAGAACTAGGTAACAAAAATAAAATAACAAACACCCTATGTTTGCTGAAAGTTCTCGTTGTTAAGCTTACTGGACAATTACTGTCTGGCTGTCATCAGTAATACCTGACTAAAGTCCGTGGAACAGTACAGATCTTTCTAAAACTGGGAATAATTAGCCTTTGTGGAAATTCTAAATGCATATTAATTTTCTCTGAAAGTGACTGCTTTTGTTTCATATATTCTGCTGCCTTTCAGAATCAAAGTAGAATCTTTTAGAATTCCTGATGAATATTCATATCTTACTGCTTTTCTTCATTAGCCCCCTTTTCCTCATATTTTATAGTACATCACATCCAAAATGTTGGTATATATTTCTTACCTCCTCAGGAATTTCATTACAGCCTATATATCACAATATAATACATATAGTCAAAGTGTGTTTTTCAACTTTATATACTATTAGAATCCTCTGAGTCACTTGAAGAATTCTGGTATCTAGAGTCACAGGTGCTGCCTTCCAAATTATTTAATTTAATTTTTTTTTTTATTGAATGGCAACTGTGTACATTAATGCACTTCTGGAGTACAGTGTGGTGTTTTCACACACAGTCTGAAACACCTCCATCAAACTGGTTAACATAGCCTTCATGTCATTTCTTAGTTATTATGTTAAAACATTCATATTCTACTCTTAGAAAGATTCACTTGTACCCTTGTAAGATAAATCACAGAAGTGATCTCTCCAATCCCCCCTCCCTCCACCCATTCCTCCCTCCCCTCTCCCTCCCCCTCCCCATATTCTTAGGCTATTATTAGGTTATAGCTTTCATATAAAAGGTTTAAATTAATTTCATAATAAGGGTGTGTACATTGGATACTTTTTCTTCCATTCCTGTGATACTTTGCTAAGAAGAACATTTTCCAGCTCCATCCATGTGAACATGAAGGATATAAAGTCTCCATCTTAAGGGATGGTCATCTATATTCCAGGCTAATGGAAAGCAGAAAAAAGCAGGTGTTGCAATTTTATTTGCAGATACAGTAGGTTTTAAACCAACAAAAGTAACCAAGGATAAAGATGGCCACTTTATATTTGTTAAGGGCAATACTCAATGCAATGAGATCTCAATTATCAATATCTATGCACCCAGCCAGAATGTACCTCAATTTATAAAAGAGACTCTAACTGGCATGAGACTTGATTTCCCCCAGCTCCATCATAGTGAGAGATTTCAACACTCCTTTGGCAGTGTTGGACAGATCCTCTAAAAAGAAGCTGAGCAAAGAAATCTTAGATTTAAATTTAACTATTCAACTTTTGGACCTAACAGACATCTACAGAACTTTTTATCTAAACAAAACTGAATACACATTTTTCTCATCAGTCCATGGGACATACTCCAAAATTGATCACATCTTAGGTTATAAGTCTAACCTCAGTAAATTTAAAAGAATAGAAATTATTCCATGCAATTTCTCGGACCATCATGGAATGAAAGTTGAACTCAGTAACAATAGGACTTTGCACTCTCATACAAAAAGCATGGAAGCTAAATAACCTTATGCTGAATGATAGGTGGGTCAAAGACGAGATCAAGAAGAAAATCACCAAATTTTTAGAACATAATGATAATGAAGATACGAGTTATCAGAACCTCTGGGATACCACAAAGGCAGTCCTAAGAGGGAAATTTATAGCATTGCAAGCCTTCCTCAAGAGAAAAGAAAGAGAGGAAGTTAACAACTTAATGGGACATCTTAAGCAAATTATTTTTTAAAGTGAAAAGAAAACTGGGTGGCGCCTGTGGCTCAGTGAGTAGGGCACCAGCCCCATATGCCAAGGGTGATGGGTTCAAACCCAGCCCTGGCCAAACTGCAACAAAAAAATAACCAGGTGGTGTGGCAGGCACCTGTAGTCTCAGCTACTGGGGAGGCTGAGGCAAGAGAATCACCTAAGCCCAAGAGCTGGAGGTTGCTGTGAGCCGTGATGCCACTGTACTCAAATGAGGTCAATAAAAAAAAAAAAGAGAGAATCAGAAACAACGTGATGAAAATGCATGCAGACCATACACCATACAAGATCTCATCATATCCCCCAACCCAACCTTACTCATTATGTGCCAAGTGTCCCAATATTATTCAGATTTAAGAGTAACTATCCAGTGTCTCATTTGGGGGAAGATATACATACATCACATAGAAGTTCACACTCCCATCCTTCCCCTACGGTGATAGATGTTTGAGAAGAGATGTCACTAGAGTCTCTTGCCTGAAGATGCAGAGATTTTCTAAAGCAGTAGAGCAGGAATCTCTGAGTGCTCTTCAGAAATCAAGATGTTATTGGATCAAAAAGTTGCAAAAATTGAGTGCCAGACACAGACATTTATAAACAGAAATTGGAACCTTTTTTCCCAGAGCAAGTAAGTGAATAAACACATCAGGGTTGGGAATATTTGACTAATGTAGGGAATAAAACTGAGATTAGAAACCCCTTGCCATTAAATACACATATATACACATATACGAACACAGATGCACACAGGAATGCTAAATTATAGTTCAAAAATTTTAAAAATAAATAAAGTTTATGAATGGAGCAGTGGTGGCTCAGACCTCTAGTCCTAGTACTCTGGGAGGCTAAGGCAGGAGGATTTCTTGAACTTAGGAGTTAGAGATGAGCTTAAGCAAGAGTGAGACCCATTTCTACTAAAAAACTCAGAAAAATTAGCCAGTTGTTGTAGCAGGTGCCTATAGTCCCAGCTACTCAGGAAGCTGAGGCAGGAGGATTGTTTGAACGCAGGAGTTTGAGGTTGCTATGAGCTAGGCTGATGTTAGGGCACCACACCCTTGGCAAAAGAATGAGACTGACTCAAAAGAAAAACAAAAATAATATAACAAAACTACCCCAATTTAATATATCATTTTTAAGAGCACACAGAGATATTTAGATGGAATGTATGAGAAAGAAATGCCAAAGCATGAGGGCCGCCATGAAGTTATCTAATTTATGAATTTTAAGGACGTCATAAGGAAAAAACAGGAACTAAGAGAGTCAATATTTAAAGGAAAATTGCGTACTAATTTCTGAGGATTGAAGGAAAGTATTGAATCTGAGACTGATCACAAACACTAAGTCCCTAACAAATTGTACACGTCTGTGTAACTACCTAAAATAGAACCACTTTATCACATATTAATCATAGATGCAAAAAATTCAAAGACAAATTTAAACATAACAAGAATGAAAAATGGATTCTTTAGACCAAAATGGCAATAAATGGCAGAATTCATAGCAGGAATAATAGAAGAAGGATTAAGTGGGATAACGTGTTTAGCCCGTTACAAAATATACCTGCTATGTCAGGCAAGTATCTAAGCTTGGTGTTTTCAAATAGTAAAATCTAATCGCATTTACTACTTCTATATCATGAGGGAAAGAAAATTCTATACTGTATAATTTACAATGAAACTGAACTTAAAGGGGGTGTAATAATGATGACACAGGAAAGCCAAAAATCATTACTATATATACTATGCTGATTAAACAGTACATATTGACTATAACATTTGTAAACATAAGAGAAAATTCTAGGTAACTATATTGCACATGTTAGGTGGGAGACAATAGGAGGTAAATTATATTGTTTTAAGTTAACTGCCTTAATCAGCAGGGGGCCAGAGTTCACCACAAACTTTAATTTTGTTTTAGAAATATATAAAAGTATGTATGTGTGGTAGGTGAAGGAGTTGTCTTCCTTAAAAGTTTCACTACCCAGTTGCAGCTAGGATTCTGGCAGGAAGTTACTTCTACTAATTCAATACAATTTCACATGTCTTTTGAACCCAGAAGGGAGGCAGAAACCATTTTTCTGCATGCCGTGATAGAAAACAGAAAACAAAACAAGACAATAATAGAATTAAGTAAAAATATATCAGTAACCTTAATGCATGTAAAGAGATTAAGATATTAAAATGCTAAGAATTAAGACTGGCTTTAAAATATCCAGCTATATTTAATGGGTTCTTTGAAAACAGCTCAAGTAAGAAATAAGAAAAAAAAATCAATTAAAAATAAGATAGTAGAAAAAGATACGACCTGGCAAAAGAATATTTAGGTTGAAAAGACCATGAATCATCTCTAAGTAAAAACAGCTTAGTTTCAGCGTAAATTAAAATTGATGTTGGTGAAAATAAAAGTCGTCCTTTGTGTCTCTGCCGTTGAACAATAGACATGCAGAAAAGGAAACAAACAAAAAATACATGATAAAACCGTCTCAAAGTAAAAACAAATGCCAGTTCTTAAGTTAAAGGGTACAGAGTGTTTCAGAAAACTCTGATATTCAATTAGCTTCAGCCAGTTTCTCAAACATGCACAGAAATAATTGAAATACTGTTTTAAAGATTTATTGTTTGGATATGATATGCCTAGGTGCATGGGGACAGGTTTCTGTTTTGCCTGTCTCTGAGCCCTGACAAAGACCATCACACTCTTTTTTTTTTTTTTAAGATCATAACTGTGTACATCACTGCATTTATGGGGTGCCATGTACTGATTTTATACACAATTTGGAATGTTTACATTAAACTGGTTAACCATCACACTCTTGATGAATGAGGATGACCGAGAATGAAAAAGAGCTAGGCAGCTTGCTGCTATTGCAACAGATGCAGGGTATAGCAGACAGGGGCTGATATGGCTGGGTTGCCTGCACCTTTGGTTGGGGGAAGATTGTGCATAGGCAAGGACTCTGTTCGCTGCACCGGGAGACTTAAAGTAATAAACTCTTTGTCATCATGTGCTTCTAGGATCTCTGTCTGGATGAGCAGACACAGGCAATTAAATGTCTACAGCCAGAAGGCGTGTGTGTTACTTTTTTCCTGAAATTCCCTGTCTATAATTAATCATATGGTCACACCATATTTCCAAGAGCTCGGATACACCATCTTTCCACCATCTAAGAATGAGAAGAGACGCAACCACAATTATACTTGGCACTCACACTAGGGATGACTTTGAATAATTTTAAAAGCATGAAATATGCAAATGACTAAATTTTTGCATACATGTTCTGTTCTTATTTGTGCTACAAAGATGTTAATACAAACAACATGTATATTTACAATTTAGAATCATTGATTTGCTAGCTATATTGACAAAGCTCAGTTACTGAAGAGATAAATGATATTGAAGAGTCACTTAAAAGTCACATAACAGAACCCTCTTGAAAATATATACGACATTTCTAGGTAAGCCTGGGAAAAGTCATGTAAATCATTTTAATGATGTTTAACCGTTTTCTGGTCTTAGAACAGGCATCCCAAACCACTGGGGAGTAACAGTGAAAACACATAAGGTGCCATTCACAAAGAATAAATGAGTTACTACATGTGATACCGTATTATTGGAACATGTCTTCATTGATTTGTAAAAGAGTTTTCAATTTTCACTGTCTTCTTTGACACTGACCATTCAAAAGAAAAACATGCAATTGAACTCTAACTGTAGACATTAAGATGTCAGTGAGCCCCCGTAACCTCTATGCTGTTTTTTATATAAGCAAATTGAATTGCCTAAGCCATTGTTGATTTTCTATTATTTTCAGTTACAAAACTTACTTGCTGTTCTGTATTCCTGAATTATGTCTAATGAATAGACTTGGGAAAACAGATTATTTAATAAATAACTTTTTTGTCAAATATTCATTGCTTGCTTCATGGAGAAGATAAAGTAAATAATGATCATTTTTCTAAGAATTGAGAAAACTGATCTTTTAGGTCTAAAATGAGCTAGTTTTCTTATAAATTAGTTCTCAGCTGATGTCTAAATATGCCTTGTGCTCCTCAGAAGTCATTAATCTCTAGACCTGAGCCCAAAAGTTCTAACTCAAATGTTTAATTTAGTGACATGCTATCATCTTGACAGAGGTAGGCAACTCTGCGCAAATTAAATTTTTTAAAATGTCGGACCACCATTTTTTCCCTAACCAGAGATGCTTTTAATCCAACAGCAAATTATCAGTTTGTGGATTTATGGCAGCTTGTATTCTGGATAAAGTGCACAGGGCCCACACAGATTTAAACTTTCCTAAACAGCATGCTCTTAGTTGTAAATCTGTAAGAGCTAGACTAAAAAATGATGCAATTAAAAAAAAGAACAGTAGATGCTAGGTTTACTAATAAATTTACAAATTAGGAATACTTGTCCATCATAGACAGACTGATATTAGCAAAATATCATAGTTACAACTACATCATCTTGTCTCGCATAGGCTAGAGAGTTTCCTAACTAAACAGTTACAGTTTTCATAATTAGTCTTGTAACTACTTAGTGTGAAATTTCAAATTAATATCACCTTTCTGGATTTGGAAAATAAGGAATTTCACTCCATAAAGCAATTGTAATATTTTAATACACATTGTCTATATTTAAGTTGTGAAGAGCAAGCAAATAACAAAAGTAGTATTTCTCTTCTAATCCTTGCTTACTGTATTTTTAAAAGTTATTTGCAGTCTTCTACTAACTGAAATGCTTAATACTCCGTTTCCATTGTGACCTTTAGCAACAATCATCTAGTTCTTGCAATTAATTATTTATAACAACGAAAGTTAGGGTTCCTAACGAAATAAAACATTTATTTGTGACCTAGGTGGCATGCAAATATCACCCTTTAACCAAATCCCAACTATTCTGATCCCTTTGCTGGCACAGTGACAGAACTTATCATAGAAAGTTCAAGACCTCATGCTTAAATATTGTAAATTAGAGAGTCCTAAAGTTGTGACACAATCTTCCAAATGAATGCTGCTCTCTGGGGTATTTTGGATATCTGTAGAATCTGCTTACCATGACAGAAAGCTATGCCACTGATAAACAAAATACATAATTTCTGTAAAGACTTGGAAAGTACCTGCAGAAATGGTTTGAAAAGTCTTGTCATCTCAGGAACTGATTTTACAAGAAAACATGGATGTTCAATTAAAAGGAGATAGGGTTCCTCCCACAGGCATTTTGATTTCAGCATGATGGGCGGAAGACCAGGAGCATAGGGAAGGTGTGCCATCCTTCCCATGTAAAAGAAGGTCATAACCAGGAAAAACTAAGATTTCAAACATGGCCTAAGTAGCATATTATATTTTCAAACTTAGTTATGGTCGAGTTTTATATGAGACAAAAAAGTTGTGAATGCATTTATGTTAAGAATCAAGGAAAGGAAGAGAAAGAAAAAGAGGAAAAAATACTTAGTAATGACTAATAGATAAAAAAGAGGTTGGAAATATTTAAATCTTGAACAACAAAAAAGAATCAGAAGCATTAAATAAAAGATTGCAAGGTGTTACTTTTATCGAAGAGCTTACAAAATGGTTCATAAGTTAATAAGAAGCAAAATGCTGTTATATTTAGAACAATTGTTTCTGCATTGTGCTGTTCCACAGAAATTTAATAACTTGTTATTAATCTTGGAAGCATCTGCCCGGTACTCTATTTAAGGCATCTAATTTTTAATATTCTTTTGAATTTATTATCTTATTTGTAGCCTTTGGTACTTGACAGCTATGAATAAAATTAAATTACAAGTCTACCTTTTGGAAAGTTCAGTATACGTATTAGTTATTAAACTGATTCATAAGTCTTCAAAATGCTATATCTGCTTGTCTGATGCACAATCAAATTTCGTCTGCATCCACATGTTTCATTTTGGAAAATGAAGCCTTGAAAAAGTCAGTTTATTCAGAATGTCATGCTTTTGAATTGCCCCTTTGACACTTACCTATTTTTGAAAATGATAGAAATACATGTTACTAGTATCTTTATGTACAAAACTAACTGAAAGTATAGTTGTGTGTAAACTAAAGAACAGAAAATGTTTAATAAAGATAACTATGCCAGAACATTAATACAAAAAAAATAGTAAGTTATTTAGATTACTTACTCAGGGCTAAATGTCAAGTTTAGTACTCGGGTAGCCTTGGGAAAGCTACTTACGTACTCTGTGCCCCAGTTTTCCCATTTATAGAATGGGACAAATACTGCCAGAGATTATTATTTATAAAGTATTATGAAAAATACATGACACATGATACAATATGGCTAAATAAATCAATTCAAAATTATAATCATTTAGAAAGACTTTTGTTGGGATGTTACTGTAGTATTTTACAGTACATAATATAGAATGCTCAATACTCTGTAGCATATATATGCTGTACACCCTCCTCATATCATGGTATTTATTTCAAATGGTGTGTAACCTGTAACGCTTCCCAAATGTATTCCTCCTTTCAGGCAGTTTCTTTTATCTGCTTTTAAACATGCTTCATTTGTATTCAGCCCATAATATTATAGTTTACATATTGGTTATTTGATTTATATTTACCTGTGAATCGTGACCTCTGTGAAAGTGTGGATCCTGTCTTACCGTGTAGCTTTAAAATTCTATTGTTGAATAAATATCCTGTTTTTATATTGTACATTTTTAAGGAACTGACAAATGATTAATATATAATATTTACTCTTTTACCACCTGCACCATAAGCCCTGGGCTCAGAGTGTTATTCCATAAATATACATTGTGTTGCCGAAGAAAGGAAAAGTATATTTCATCCTAGCTGGTTTCCAGTGCGTTGCCCAGGGGAATAATTATCCCTGGTAAAACGAGTGACACTCTGCAGCCGCTCACTTAGCGGCCCGCTGTGCAGATCTCCCGCGGAGGCAGCAGCTGAGCTCCGGGTCAATCCTGCCTGTACACAACATCTGCCCTTGTGACTTTCAGTTTGGGGCAGAAATTGAAACCAGGATTTGTTTTCTCCACCTGTGGCATAATAACATTTAATGGACTCTGGTTATCATAGTTAAACACGCTATTTGTATCCCACTTTCTGTTACTATGAAGCAAAGTTGTTTTTTTCCACTATTACAGCCCATAGAAAAACAAATACATATTGTAACTATCATAAATACCACACACACACAATTAAAGCCAAATGTGAGAGAATAAAATTAACTGTTTCCTCTGATGAACTGTGAATTATTTTACCTAGTCTTATTATATCTAATATTCTTCGATTCTATTCTTTACCTCATTTTATTTTTAGGGGCCATTTTTCTTCTGATTGAAACAGGATGTATCCGGAATTTGGTAAGAGTTTACTCTGAAGGATAACATAAGGTATCTCGGGTACCACTCAACCACCCTGACCCCTGCCCTGCCAAAGTAAAATTTTGTTAACACTACATAGCCGGTATTCTGACTCAGAGCATCTATAGCACACCCTCAAATTTTGAATAAAATTTCTCCAATCATTTTACATTGTGTTCAAACTCATCACAAAGTGTGAGGTTAAATTGAAATCATTAATAACAAGTTTTTCAAAATAAGCTTTTTTCGGACCTTCCATAGCTTGACTTCAGAGCTTTATGTTGCCTAACATGTGTTCTAACCTCTTCAGAATATGCTACATATTGGTTTTACTTACATGTTTCATACAAACTTGAGCAGGAATTGAATCCTCTTCTAAAATGTTACAATACAGAAAATTACCTTTTTCCATCCTGAAAAAATAAAAGAGGATGCAACTATTGTCCTTCACACAAAAGTGAAAGGAACTGCACGCCCCTACCTCTGTCCTGGTCCTTCTGTCTCCAGCCAGTCTGTTTTATCAAACAAAAACTTTCTCATTATGATGAATGCATAAAGCCGGACTGTCTCTGACTGAGAAGCTGACCACCACAGAGAGTAAATAGCTGAAGGTCTTTTTAAAGAAAATATAATTTCTCCACAGGAGAGCAATGAGGCGGTGATGTCGCTGGGCAGCAGCAGCCCTGCCCCCTAATTTGTCCCAGAGGGTAGCTGATTACCTCTCTGCCCCCCACCCCTCGTGGAGGGCACAGACAATCCTCTCACGTCTGATGCATGCGGCCGGGAATGGTTTGTCCTCCGCACATGAGTGTGTAACGTTCAACAATTATCTAATTAGTTTCACACGGACCTTTGTTTTCTGCTCTAAAAAGGAAGAAAAAAACAATACATGAGGGCGGCACCTGTGGCTCAAAAGAGTGGAGTCCCAGTCCCATATGCCAGAGGTGGTGGGTTCAAACCCAACCCTGGCCAAAAAAAAAAGAAGTACACAAGTCATTTAAATCATGTTATATTAATTACAATCATATGTTTTCAAAATTACCAGTATCATGAAAGTTATAACTGAAATCTATATCCCTCAAATATATCAGGTTGCTATTATTCTGCAAAAATAAACACATATACCCACAGATCATTAAAATGTGCTTCCTGGCTCGGCACCTGTGGCTCAATCGGCTAAGGCACCAGCCATGTACACCTAAGGTGGAGGGTTCGAATCCCCAGCCCAGGCCGCCAAACAACAATGATGGCTGCAACCAAAAAAATGGCCGGGCGTTGTGGCAGGCGCCTGTGGTCCCAGCTACTTGGGAGGCAGAGGCAGGAAACTCGCCTGAGCCCAGGAGTTGGAGGTTGCTATGAGCTGTGATGCCATGGCACTCTACCCAGGGGGATAGCTTGAGGCTCCGTCTCAAAAAAAAAAAAAAAAATGTGCTTCCTTTTTATAATATATTGTTTTTCTATGTAAAAACTAAACAAATGCATTTATATTTAAGATTTGACTTTGTTTGATATGGAATGAAACAATAAAAGTCGATAGAGCTGCAAGCTGACAGAGAATGAGGCCAAGGAATGTGACATATTTTACCATTGAGGTCAGCACTTTATACGTATTGCAGTTCAATTATTTTAGGGTAAGTTTTTATTGAAAGGACAATTTTAAAACATGGAATGCTTTGCAAACAATATGTTTTTTATCTTCTGAGCATAAAATTTTAGCAAATACTAAAAAAGAAGTTTATGTGTGATAACGGTGCACTCCAAAGACTGACAGCTATTTCAGACTCTTAAAACTTAAGACATTCCTAAGTTGTTAATGCTAATTATCTATATGACAGCTCTTTGTTCTAAATGAGTATGTAAATAGCTAAATTCGTTTACAAGCTAATACATTTTAATCTCTTCTAAATGATTTTTACTTTCATCTCCTAATAATTACTTTAGCAGCATTTGATAACTATATTTACAATGAATGGCATAAATCCTAGCTCAAGATATATCTCTTTATCATAAGTGTAAGTCAATATAACTCTGAGCATGAACCAGGTAAGTCGTGCCCTGTTCTCTGAGCAAAGCGAAGAGGCAGTGACCTACTTTCCTTTCACATTGTGCCTACCAGCAGCATTAAATCAAATGGAGCACATTAAAACCATCGCGAGAGGCAGACAATAGTTTCCCTCTGATGGCCTGCCTCAGCCTGGTAGCAGTGTGAAAGTTACAAAAGTCATTTGTATCAACTCATTACCATGTCACCTCATTTCATGCCCCTGCTGGATAAGTGGCAATAAGCCCTGTGTTAGCGTATTCCACATTGTCACCATTAGAACAAATCCTAATAGCACCCAGCTGTCGAAGATTACCCTAGACAGTTATTGAGATTTAGGAGGGGCAGCTTGCTACTGATTTAGGACATATTCTTTAGAATGCCCTATCATTTATTCTAGAATGGAGAAATAAAGCTAATTTTATGAAGAGTACTCATGAATTATTTTCTTCATGTAGGATAGTATAATGGTCCCAGTAGAGTGTTCTTCTTGCACTTTAATTCAAGGTAATGATGTTGTTGCATCTTATGCAGGCACTTAAAATGCAGTTTAATGCCATAACCACTGCCAACACTCCTGTGTGAATTCTTGGGACATTAAATTAACTTAAAAACTGAACAGCAAAACGTATTAAAACTTTTGTTTCTTCTTTCAGTATAACAGTGAACAAAAAATTGGCTCTCTGAAATTGTAAGGAACCCCATTGATTCTAGAAATTCATCAGTGGCCTAGAGAGACGAATGAGATGAAAACAATTACAGAAGTGTGTTTTTACGGGACATTTATGACAGCTCTATGAACTGATCTTCTAAAATAAGATTTTCAGCACTTCCTGCAATCTGCCCATTGTGCTGTTTTAAAATATGTTTTTACGGGTGGCGCCTGTAGCTTAAAAGGGTAGGGCCCCGGCCCCATGTGCTGGAGGTGGCAGGTTCAAACCTCAAACCCAGATCTAGCAAAAAAAAGAAAAAAATATATATATATATATTTACAACAGACTAGACATTATATTGTATAAATTATTAACACATTAACTGCCATCAGAGTTGTATTTTACTCATGCTAGTTTTAAGCTTAGGGCCTTGTGCAGTATACAGAACTGAAGGATAAAGGGGGCTGTCCATAGAACCCTGGCACGAAACTTCTGCTCATTTCTTTTGCTGTCAATCACCTCATTTCCCCCACTTCCTGTCACCTGCCCAAGCTTGCTAAACATGCTTGACTGTGTTCTCTGATTACCATAATTTCCAATTACACATCCTCCCTTGAATGTTTGCCTGGTGGTCTTTGAACAAAATCAATATGATAGTGTGTGTTTTGTGACGCAGCTGTACGAACTATGAGGGTATGACTTAGAAATCATCATCCAAGGTCCATCCCGGGTCTATGCTAGACACAATCGAATACTTAAGGAATGACAAACGACTCAATTCTTAGAAACAAATTCAATAAATATTCTGGGAGTCACACACAACTCAACATGGCATGCAGTGTAAATCTGAATGTAGCACCACGAATTGCATATAACTCATACACAGAAAACAATAGAAAAATAAAATAAATCATCATATTAGAAGGGATCATTTTGTTTTCTAAGTTTTAAATCTATTTTTGTAATAAAATAAAAGGAAAAAGTAATTTAACACAGTGTGTTAAAGATCTTGCAATTTATCCTACTTTCTACACAGAAGTTTTATGTCCCTTTATTAAGTTGGAGAGAGAAAACTAAGTAAAACAAATTGTATGGGTAATTAAGCTTTTCTTCAAATTTATCTTCTGCTAAGTCACTACTTGTTTAAGTATTCAAGTGGCCTGTTTGCTTGTGTGGTATGTAGAACACTATTACTGAAGTGAGCAGCTCTGTGTTATATGCACCAGAATACTACCGATAATGGTCTGCCCCTTCCAGATAATTGTAATAGCAATTGTTAGGGTTGTTCTTTAATTAATTAAAAATTGGGGGGAAGTGGGAGAGTGAAAAAGAGGGAAAGAATGGTTAACACAGGAAGAGAACGAGGCAAAGGGAAATCGAATAGCTTGATCATTTCTTTCACCTGAAAAATTGCAGTAAAGATAAACCTCTCAGTGTCTTTGTGATTACAGAACACAATAAAAGTTTAGTGGAAATTAGGTCATGTAGGAATATTGTATAAGGAATCTTTACACAATGTTAACTTTTGAATTGAAGTTAGTCTTCATTCAGTTACTGGAAATTTTTGATTAACTTATTTCTCATTTCTATTCTTGCTTATGTATTTGCTAAGCAACCTTTATTCAACTAATTGTAATGCCCAACTAGTCTTCTGGGTGTTTGCTGTTCAGGGAACTAAATACTTCCATTGCATTAGGATAACTGATTATTTTACATTTATATAGCTGTGTAGGCTTTTTAAAGGGTATAAGGGGTTGATCTAATAAATGAATATACGAATCAAAGCTGAAATTGAGGCAGCAACAATTGGAAAGGTATATGTCAATAATTAGAAAAATTGGGGACCTTTGACACTAAGGATATTTTCTGAGAAAAACACTTTATATTCACTCATTTACTTTTCAATCATTAGAACAAAACTATAGTATATACCAGTTATGTGTTAGGGATGGATGATGAGGATTCAGGAGTTCTGGAATTTCATTGACATCCTTTACCCCACCGTGACTTTAGAAATGATTTATATTCTGAAAATTAAACTATGAAGAGCATGATCAGAATAGATCAGATTTAAAGCAGCCAAGTCTTCTCAAAATTGACTCTGATGTCAAGCCGCAGTAAGTATTATAACAAAGATAAAATGTCCACGTCTTAAATACATATTCATAAGCTGATGAGAATCATTTGATTTCCAATTTTTATAATTTACCTATAGAGAAATTACTCACTTTTCAGAGAATTTGTCTTTACACGTATTTAATGTTATAGTCCAATCTGAAAATTATAATAATAAAGTGGTATTAATATTTATAAGTGTGGGCTCAGAGCCAGTAGCTCAGTGGCTGGAGTATCAGCCATATTCACCAGACCTGGCAGGTTCAAATCCAGCCTGGGCCTGCCAAACAACAATGACAACTACAACAACAAAATAGCCAGGCATAGTGGTGAGCACCTATAGTCCCAGCTACTTGGGAGGCTAAGGTAAGAAAATCGCTTAAGCCCAAGAGTTTGAGGTTGCTGTGAGCTCTGATGCCACGGCTCTCTACCCAGGGTGACACAGTGAGACTCTGTCTCAAAAAATATACACACACACACATACACACACACACATATATATATGTGTATATATATATACATATATATATACACATATTATTTATATGTGTGAACACGATGTGTCTCTATTACAAAAAGAACGAGTCAGCAGGAGTGGGCAGGCTTAGTATATTCCTTGCCTTGAGACCTTTTTGCTATTGATCAATTTAACAATTGAATCTGACCTTCTCAAAGTTCCTAATAAATAGACCCCTGAATTCTATGGTGAGACTCAGATTTTGCAATATGTGTGAGTGTGTGCATCTATTCATAAGTGTGCTTAAAACTATGGGTGTACACCATCTAGAAATGTTCGCTATACATTGCAAATATCCCTGATTTACGGAAATTTTTCGTACCACTGCTAGTTTTAGTTGCATCTTTTCTTTTAGCCAGTTTAACTACAATTTGTAATGATGCTATTTTTAATGAGCACAAACAAATTTATCAAATGGGAAAATACAATATACATATATTCGTGAAAGTCTTTATGTATATATACAACAAAACCATGTGTTAATACATTTCTTTTGAGAAGCATGCAAAAATTATTAGTCTTTCACAACCTACTTCTCAGGAAGAAACAGGAAAATGACGGCTTATCACTGCCACTAATAAACACTTTCAAAATATTTTCAACGCTTCCTATCTGGAACAATAAAAATCACAAATAGGGTTATTTCCAGTGTCTGTGAGCTCTTCTTCTTCTGTTTTATTTTGGTTTTTTTTTTTTTTTGAATCGTATATATATATAATTACACTCTCTAAACACCTAATAAATCTTTTAAGCATCATCTGTATTCCAATAAAACTCTAATATGAGAGTAAGAGTCTATTTCTGAAAAAAATTAAGAAATTTATTCTATTGATAATTAATTTATGAGAAAATAAAATACATATCTTTTAGCAGTTAACTTTTAGTTTTAGTGATTTCTATTAGAGATGAATAAATTATGGTTCATCTTGAAGAACACACATTAATAAGAATGCTGAGTTTTTCTATCTTTATTTTTATTTTGCAACTAACATACAGAACATAAATTGGGGCTCAACCATAAGCCCATATTTTCCTCACATGAAGAAAAGTGAAATATATATTAATCATGGTCTGATGAGTATGTCAAGAATAAACATGTCAGTTTCTATGTAATTTCAAGTAGAAATCTTCAACCTTAGCAAGATTGAAGATTGTCACAAGACCGTTTTTTGATATTCTTGGCTATATTTATATCCAAAGTTACAGGTTTTCTTGTAGACTTCAATATATACATAGTCTTAACAAAAGGTTTTCTCATGCATGCATTCTGTCATAAATATTACAAACAAATTTAATGAGAATTCACATAGCTGCCAAGCTTGGGAAAGGGCAATCTGAAAACCATAGTTTGTAATTGGTTTCTCTGACTACTTGCAAAAATAGAAAGCCAAATAACTATCTGTCAACAATGAATTGTTGGTGAGCAGATAGTGCAAAAGTTATCCCAAAGCTAGAAATGCACATAGCTGTGAGAAAAAACAGACAGACAAGGAATGTAACAAGGTTGTGATTATGTAAACTCATATTGTAGTTATGAAGAACCAGTATCCATTATTTGGGAAGTCTAACTTTTCACTTCATATACACATAGGGTGTCAATAATACAGGTTCATACAGAAAGGAAGGATGATTTCTTTCTTTTTCTGAATTTTTATTTTTGAGGAAATGGTTTCCATCACCTCTGAAAACTGGACCTCTTTCTATTTTAAGCAACGTTTTCGTGTGATAGGCAAGAAGGAAATGTTTGGAATGTGATACTCAAACTAGACAACCCATCATTTGACATGTAAAAATATATGCTACATTCTAAAACATCTGTTAAAAGTAAAATCTTAACCTCTATCTTCTCTGAGGAGTCAAACATCTCCTTCAATATCAGAAGCATAGGGGTCATCACTTATTCCTTCTTCTTTCCACTGTCACTGTAGTTTGAGAATCTGAACTTATACTGATGTTTAAATAGATCAAGCAAATTTGGCAGATGTAAACACCAATAGGATAACAAACATTCATTTAAAAAATATATATGATTATCTATCACTTTAGGTTGTATTTAAGGTGTAAGTAAAAAGGAATTTTTATATTAAAACAGCAATGATTTGTTGTTTTTCACGTTTATGTGAGTCTATGAGTAGGGCAAGATTTGGCTGAATACTTTATGTATGCCACATGGTAAGTCAGTGGAATCATTCAAAGCTACGTTCAGTTGGTGGCTGGGCCTCCCTGAAAGGTCCCAGAAGATTTCTTGTTTCATGTGTCTGGGGCCCCATACTCCTCCCCTTGATTTCTATCTTGCCACATGATTTTTAACTTGTGTGTGTTTGTGTGTGTGTGCACATAAATTAGTAGCTGGATTCCAAGATAGAAATTTTGAAAAGAAATATCCTAAATATGCAAGTGGCTATCAAGTCTCTACTTGTCTCACACTTCCTAGTGTACCAATGACCAAACCGTTACACCTGTCCATGCCCAGAGTCAACAAGAGAGAAGACTAGAGAAGAGTGTGACTATCCAGAGACGTGGTTCACTGAGAGGGTGCTAACGTCACACTCAACCACAGCGTTTAACAGCAACACAGACAATGCCATTGAGAGACCACATGTCCAAGGAAAAGTTGCCAAATTTTTAACATTTCAAGAGAATGTGGGAAGATCTTGGTGGGCTGGATTTAAAAAGGAAAGAGGCAGACCATCTTTGTGGCATATCAGAATGGAAGTAAATATGGATAGATATGAGTGGATTTTTATCTTTAATCCTAAAAGAGATTTTCTTTAAATGGCTTCCGTGTTTTCTCCAAAGCAGGAGGCTTCAAATGTCACCTATGTGAGGGGGAGGGAAAGGGTTTGGACATTTTAGAAGAAGAAAGGGCTTCAAACCTTAATGAAAAATTAAAGGACTGAGTTGGAGTGAGAAATGTGTTTGGACTGTCAGGTGATATTATAGAACCATGAAAGTTTAGTGACTGAAAATTTATGATTCAGTGTACTTTGCTAATGGTCTTGCTAATGATGAGCTCAATGTAAGAAAGCTAAAATTGAGGAAATTATTAAGGAAATAACAAGTCTTTACTCTTCAACCTTCACAACTCTGTCAGACAATGTCTTCATTTTACTGAAGCACTGGGAATTCCAAATTATCCCAAATTGTCAAAAGTTGAAAGGCTGGCAAGGGGTAAAAGTCACTATTCTTAACTCCACAGCAATTTCTCAGGAATTCACTGAAACATTCGCTTGATACAGCTCCTATTTGCTTTACTAAATAAAAACTATGTAACCTGTTGAATCCTGGGGAAATTCTCAGAAATTATCATGGTAGTGGGTTAATAGTGTTTAGATTTTAACGGCAGCTTCACATCTATTAATTATTTGAATTTGGAAAGCAATTTAAATTTAAACCATTTATCTTAGTGAATTAGGATTATCATAGCATATAATATTAGAATTTCATTTAATAAAATAATATTTTTAAGGTGATTAACTTAGTACCTGATCCATACCAAGAATACAGTAAATTATAGATGTAGTATTGTGATTATTCTTATTAATAGTTTTCAACATTTTCACCAATCAAAATGTATTTATAAGTTTGAGAAAAATAAAATGCTAAAGAACATGAAAAAATAATTGTAAATATCTCTTCTTGGAGCAGTGATCATTTTCCTATAATCATTTATAAAGCATCTGTAATGTATCATTTAGCCTGCTAAGGACTAGCAAGTATTTATTAAAGAAATGAGATATTCATGGATGTTAGGTGTTCAGTCAGTTTTGCTGGCTTGCCTTTCCCTGCCTTTCACTGTATTCAGAAATTCAAAATTGATTTGATATAACTGAAGCAGAAAAATCATTAGTAAAGTATGTAAGTAAATCTGGCAAACAATTTTCCATTCAGACAAGCACAAATGGAAAACTGATCCACAAGTAATCAGTCCCTTCCTTCCTGAGTCTAGTAAAGACCATAACCAACAGGAAAAGTAATTAGAGACGCTAAAATCCTCCAAGGCATCAAATAATGAAATCTTGGTTAATTTAGAATTATTTTTAATTTTTAATTATCTATGAAATCCTTGCACTTTTTTTTTTTTGTGTGTGTGTGTGTGAGTGTGAGAGATACCATATCAAATGGAAATCTCGATTAGTGGTCTGGTTAGTGGATGTTTGATATGACAATCGAATTTCCATATTACTTGCAGTGACTACATATTGTTATGTAATTGTGATATATTTGCAATTGTGATAATAAACATTATTCCTTGTTTATAATGTGGTTTTTATGATGATGTTTCATTTTTATACATTTCCTTGCAATATAAGGCATAGAAGAAATGTGATTTGATTTGGGACTTACTTTGGAGAGTTAACAGCAAGCTCAATGGTTAGGAGAAAAGAAAACACAGAATGTATTTAAGTGATGAGCCTTTAGGCGTATGTAAAAGGGTGTCTGGAGGCTATTGATTCAAAATTGGACTTTCAAGGTTATCATTTCCGCATTTATGTATTTTTATGCTTAATTTGTATCACAGATATGTGCAATGCACCATTATAATTTGGCATTTATAATAATTCAGAACATAAACAAATAGCCATTTCAATTGATTTTAAAGTAAGTTGTGACTGATCAGCTGTAATTTCCTCCAGAAAAATTTTGACTTGAGAAAATTTATACTATGGAGCTGTAGTTTGTCATAATCATTGAATTATATTCACAAGGAAATTCAAATTATTATTATTTAGTTTTTGCCTTTCTTCCTTTCTTTTTCTTCTTTTTTTTATTCAATCATAGCTATATACATAAAAGTTATAGTAGCTATGCCATGGGAGTAGAGAGAAATAATCTCGTCTCAAAAATTGCTTCTTACATCTTCCAAAAATTCCCAAGGAAAATATCAAAACTGATTTAACATGTACTGTATTGCTTATGTAACAATGAAATAAACAACAATATATTGAAGGTTGTTTTAAGTTTGTGGAACAGACTTTGAGTGCCGGAGTAATTACCAGGCAACGTGTTGCTGGAAAGCATCTCGGCCTCACACTCCAAGGCGTCTGCAAGCTTTCTAGGAGGGTTACATGATGCAATTGCTGTGAGCTGCTTTGCTTTGAATCTCAGCTCTACCACGTACCAGCTGTTCTGCTTTGAGCAAGTTGCTTAATCTTTCTAAGTCTATTTTTTTTTTGAAAACTAAAGAAAATAATATCACCTTTATTTATAGATTGTGAACATTTAATAATAAAAAATAATAGCAGTTCTCATTAATTACAAGCAAACTTTGTAGTCAGGCCCTATTCAAATGGTATGTATAGAATTTTATATAATCCACTGATCAGTCACATGCACTAGACATCATTATTGCTATTTCAAAGATGAGAGACTATACATTAAAAAGGATAAATAATTTACCAACACACAAAATACGAGAATTTAGTAGTGCATCTGGATACCCCAACCACTCTACAGCACCCTGAGATTTCCTTTCTGAGCTTTTAGAATCTACTAAATTTTCTTTATAGCTAATCGTTGACATTTGGCATCAAAACAACTTTGTCATTTATGGACACCTTTAGAGTTTGTTGTTGTTGTTGTTGTTTTTGCAGTTTTTAACCAGGGCCAGGTTTGAGCCCACCACCTCCAGTATAAGGGGCCAGCGCCCTACTCCTTGAGCCACAGGAACTGCCCCATTTATGGACAACTTTAACCACTCCTGCTCATTGAAAAGTTCAACTCCTCTTCCCCAACACGAAAACTAAAATGAATTGTTGCAAGAAACCAAATGATAGGAAGTAAAGACTTAAATATGCATCATTTAGAAATGTAGGCAATGATTATTATTTGAGCTCCCACTATATGACAATTAAAAGTTAAAATCATGTAAACATTTGAATCATTACCTTTTGAAGACGAGGATCACATAAACTTAAAGGTAGAAAACTCCATTTGGAATCCCCCGATTTTGAGCCACCATTGTGGGAAGTGGGTAGGTGACAAGGAGTAGAGAGATCTCTGAGTCATATTTCTACTCCATAATGTTAAGTATGCAGACAAAATCAAACAATTGCAAATTCTTTGGTATTTTCTTATAGATAAGTTACTGCGGTCAGTGCTTCTTACAAGGTGGTGGTTCTATATTTAACATCAGAGTTCCTTGGCTTTAAATCTCTGTCCTGCTTCAAACACATCCTGTCCAACCTACACTCCAGGCTTTACAACTTGAACAGACTGTTATTTCCTTTAATACTCATTTTGGTCACAAGATAAGTGGTGATAATAATTAATTTATAAGGATAACCAAATTGTAATAAACTATATTGATAGTACCTCCCAAAGTGCCTAATGTAGGGTAGAACACAACAAATGGAAGCAAATTCTAAAATCTACTAAAAAGATGGTGCAACAGGGAGGCCCGGAGCTCAGCAGCCCAAATCTCTTCTAAAGGATAGGAAGCATGACTGGCCTTGCCTCTTGTCTTCAAAGCTACTCACTACACAAATATCCTTGCAGGGATAGATCAAAACAAAAGGCAGTCAGTCTCTCTGTTGGCAAGACATGCTGAAATTGTAGAGACTCATGAAAAATTATCTTCCTGCCGGTACCAGAAATGTCAGGATGGTTCTGTCTTTGACATCAAAGTCAATACCATTTCAAGTCAGCACTTAAATCAGAACTCACAAACTCAAAGGCCTTCAGAAGTTAGTAAACTTGCAAAGAAAGGAAACCAACTTGTATGCGGCACAACAGAGAAGAGTTATTTATATTTAAAAAATTATGAAATGCTGTATGCTATAGAAATAGCCTCCCTTTTAATTTTCAAAATAACTGTAGGATGGAAGTTCTTATTATTAGCCTACCTATCTAACACAAGAGGAAAGTGAAGCCTAGCGAGGGTAGGTAATTTGTACTAGGCCACATATCTATAAATAGTGGAGCCAGGTTTTGAACCTACGCTGTTGGACTCCAAGTTCATTAGTCTCAACTGTATCCTGCTCTGTCTCTATAGCAGAGCCTGGGCCAATCTAGTGAATCAACATCTGTTAAAATTCACTCCTTCCCTTTCCTTTATATTTTTCTTAAGTGTACTTGGAGAAGAAAATATGCATATATTCGGAACCAAACTCATTTCAATTTTTGACATAATTAAATTGATGTTTCGATGGTGAAAATAATACATGAAATAAGAAACTATTTCCTTTTATCTTAAGGGAAAATAGCTGGCTGTTCTGAGTTATGTTTGGCTGGCACATATATATGTGGAGGGGAGTCATTGCAAATAAGGGACTTTCTCCAGATCTATTCAAGTTGGATTTTCTGAATAATATAAAACAAAATGTTTTGCCTGCAAAGCCTCAAAGATAGGACAGAATACACTTACTTGAATCACATATTTCAATGGGATAACTTTTCTGTAACAAATGTGGACTACAACAGAAAAACCAATTAATACTTAGTCATATTTCTTTTAACTCACCAGGAAAGTATAGAGGAAGGAGGAAGAAATATAGCAAGAAAGGTTTTCAATTGCAACCAAATCTCTGTGGCCTCCACACACCTCATACGCTCTGCTTCTACCCAAGCCAATGATCTAATATTAATATCTGTCATACGGAAAGGCAATCTTGTCTTTTAACGATGCCCTTTCTAGCTCCAGAGTTCAATTCTTCCTTCACACATTAAGACAGTGTCAAAAAATTATAATGACTAATGTAAGGGTGAATTTTAGCACTCCTTGTTAAATCCGAGTTTCCGAAGCATGCAGTTTCGTTCTCATTTTATAGCATCTCCCTTTCAGTCACAGAGGAGAAAAAAAAAAAAATAGAACTCAGGTTTTAGTGGTTTAAAAATTAAAATTATCTGATGTTCTCCTTGGGAACATATATTCAATTACATAAAACCTTATTCTTAATATATTACATCGGTTCCTAATAAAAAATTTCAGACTTGTCATTTGGTTTGAATGATGTATAGCAAAATTAACTTTTCTTTGCTATTTGCCAAATAAAAATCAATTTCTTAAGCCTGGCTGCTGAAGACAGAAAAATAAAGACATTATCTCATCAAGGACATGTGTACTCTCTTCCTCCTTTTGGACAGCGTAAAGAAAACACTGACAGCCTGGACTCTGAAAAGACATAACTCAGAAGGACAAAATATGTTTTTTAGAATTTTTTAAGCTATACTATCTACCACATGGTGGGTGCCCTTGTGCTGTCTTATCTACCTCTGTTACTGAAATTAATTTTCAGGGAAGTTTTCATTAAATTAGAGAGATTTATAGATGGAATGAAACTTGGAAATTACCTTCCCTCTCCTGACACAATCCCTAATTTTACAGTTGCAATGGAATTGAATCAAGTTGGAACTGAAATGATAATGAAGAATGGAAGGACAAACATATCAGTTCCTGACTCAACAACGACGTGATCGTGATCTTCAATACCTACCACGCATCGTTTCGGCCATGCTCAGCTCCCTTAATAGCACTGAACGTTTTCCTTAAATTTCGTATGAAATAAATAGTACATTTACAGACATTATCATGAGAGAACAGAAATGGAGTTTCCTTTAGGAATGAAATACAGTGCTTTGTTGGGCTTGTCCATCACAATTACAAATATGAGTTTTTGGTCTCCTACAACTGTGACTAACACCACCTCAGTCAGGTGGTGGTGCTTGGAGTCCAGTGGTATGTGTGCCTTCGAAAATGACATTTAGGGGTTATACAAAGCTGGAGCAGTCCAGAACCATAGTTTTCCTGTCTTTTATAGAGTTATAGGGCAAATGGGACTAGAATTGCAGCTGAGGTTTCTATCTTAACACCCATATTCATAAAAAGAAATTTCCAGCCATGTTGCAATAAGATAGTTCTGTTGTTAATGTAGTCAGACCAGGGCATGGCTTCTCATAGCGTATCTATAAAAGTGTGAAATATCTCAGATAAACTGAAAGGCCGCATGTTTTGGAAAACAGAAAAGAATGCACTTTTAGTAGAAATGAAAAGATTTTATGATGATTAATGTTCAAAATCTCTCTCTATGACTACCACAATAAAAAAGCAATCATTGTAAAAACCACAGTGATTAGAAAGTCAGGATAATAAAAACATGTAACTGTATTTTTCAATCTTAAAATCACAACAGGATTTGTTTTAGCATGTACATAAAATACATGATACCATTGTAAAATGCACTAAAGTATCAACTGGAATACTGTGTGTGTCATACAAATAAATGCCACGAATTTGAACATTGTTGATATCCTCATCTTCGCCAGCCATTATCATTGTCATTCATCTACAAGTTGCTCTGCAGAGGATTTAAGAGAAAGAAAGCAAAGAAAGGTCTTGTGAAAATAGTAAAACTTAATTGTGGAAAATGCATTTATTTCCTAAAGAAATTAGAATTCCTGAATATGCATATCACCCATGAGAGGAGTTGCTTTTTAAAAAATATTCTTGGAAAATATCTAATTTAACTGTCTTCAAATCCTTATAGTTTCAGCCTACAAGGGAGATGATATATTAGTTATCTTGCTGTGTAAGTTTCCCCAGTGTGGGGACAATATAACTATAAAATAATGAGCCAGATATTTCCACAACAAATATAGAAAATAGACCTGCCCTTTAAAATTAGGCCTTGGAAATCCAAAATAATACTTTAGTCCCATCCATGACACCACATTTGTTGCGTGTTCCTGCTGCAGTGGCACTATTAGAAGATTCTGGTAATGAGACCTCTGCAGGTCCCTCTCCCTCATAGATTCACAGTGTGACAGCTTGCGGAGCTAAATATATCTCCAACGCCTTCTCACTGCAGGGAATTCTCATAGTCAGGGAGACATTCCTAGACTCTCCCCTGTGTGGGGATATGACAATCCCTACATTGGAGGCAGATTTTAAGGACTTTACCTACTGAGAAATGATATCTTTGGATGCTTGGCAAGCAGGTGAAGAGGGGAAATGTTGAGATGTCCTACTGAGTCTGCTTGGCTTTTTCAAGAGCAATCATTTGGAAATGGGGCTTAGGTTTTGGAAAGGTGAAGTAAGCATCACAAAGTAAAACACATCATAGTAATTTCCACCACACAACAGAGCAAACATTTAATTCCGTGCATTGTGTATATACAGACTTGATATACATCATGTGCACAAATACAGTTCAATCCAGCAGTTGTGTCTTGCCCTGGTAGCCCCTAAGTTGAAACTTTCTTTCACAAGTAGGTAATGAACACACTAATGCTATTCTGTGTCTAGCTACTAAATAAATGTGTTGAGAAATCATCGAATGCTAAAACCTGATTTCACAGTGTATACATTTCTGACATAAAAGGGAGTGAAAAGAAACACACAGGTTAAATCCATGGAAATAAAGATTCATCTTAGTCGCAGAGTAAAACGGAGTGCCGGCAGGATAACTAACTCTGCCCAGTAAATAAAGCAATGTGTCTTCATAGAAGAGGGATCTTTCTTATTATCATCTTTATTTAAAAAAAGAAATTAACTAGACATTCAGATGCAAACGTGCATAGTTGTTAAACCTTATGATATATATATGTCACTAAATTATACATTAAAACTAATTCATTCCATCAAGTTTTTTTCTTATTAAATCATAGCTGTGTACGTTAATGCAGTCATGGGGTACAATGTGCTGGTTTTATATATAATTTGAAATATTTTCATCAAACTGGTTAACATAGCCTTCATGGAATTTTCTTAGTTATTGTGTTAAGACATTTATAGTCTACATTTAGTAAGTTTCACGTGTACCCTTGTGAGATGCACCATATCTTACTATTTTATCAATTTTCCTTCACAAATACATATTATTATTACTTTACTAAAACTTTTTAATTGTCCAGTATTACTAATGCATACTGCGAAATACTTCAGAGGGCCTGGCATACATTTCACAGGAGGTTTAGGAAAGTAAAGCTTTTCATTTCAGTTCATAATCTATATTTGATCACAAATGCATTAACCTAAAAATAGTCCCTCCCTCTTTTAGACATTTCTTTGCATCTAGCAAAGCTCTAAGTATTCAGATGTTAAAATAATTCACTTGCCCACTTGCCAAGCACAGCAAAAGAGCCCAGCATTCCATGACCCACACCCACGCCCCTGACAGAGAGTCTGAGTAATGGCCAATAATGATATAGAACACAATTTTTGCTTCTTTTCTTTCATTATCATCTACTATTGCTAAACACAAAACACTGGCGTCTATTAAGCTTGCTTCTGAAGCTTTTATCACTCCTCTTTGCCTCATAATAGCAGATGCTGCTGTGATATTCTAAAGTGTCTTCCTGTGGTCGTCTATACTGCAAAGCATTGTACATCATTTTATAAGAGGGAGTGGATCAAGAGCCAGGTGGGATAAATTAATCAGTTAACAAATGCATGAAACGCATCAAAGTTTTGTGACTTCTCCTGTTGTTAGAGCATTGTGTTTCTGCAGGACACCGACTCACTTAGAAAGAAGCATGACAAGTGGAGGTTAGTTTTGCTATTTAAAATCTGCTGAATGTTATGTATTATATTATTAGTCTATATAATAGACTAAGAAGAGAGTTCAGAACAGAGTTGCCCTTGTTTATAAATTTAGAGATGTTCAAAGACCCCCAGTGCATCCCCTGGTAATACAAAGCCTAAAATTTTATTGCACTTCTAACCTTCCTAAATGTATTAAAAGTATTTTCTTACTGGCTTAGAGCCCCGAAAGGGAATTAGAAAAAGTGGTTATTAGTATTTTATAAAATCAAACACTGATTTCCAGAGCGCTTATATGTTTAAGTTCAGGACTTGGGCACAGCCTTGTTCATTCTCTGTACATACTTTCAAAATTTACATGAAGCCAAAAACTAATTTTACAGATCCATCTTGTAGGAACCACTCTGTTTGTTTTATGTTTTATAATACTATGCTAAGATAAAAATTAATGTAATGTAATCTCTGAACAAACTATAGATTTCTCCCTTATTCTGAAGAACAAAGGTTACAGACTTATATATATTACATTTCAGTTCATCTTGGTTACTCAAAGCATTTTATGTTTTTAATTATTGAAAACAACTGCTAAAATGTATATTCCAATTTAAGTATGCTTTTTATATCAATAAGCATGTGTTTATAATTCCTGTTCATAGCCAAACTCTTGTTGTGTAAATAAAATACTAAGAATCCACAGTTGTCTGACAATACTGGAGTAGAATATATCTGTGAATTTGTGTTGCTTTTCCTTTTCTTCAAGTTTCTTTCAAGTAAAAACATAATTATTACAGGCTAAGTGTCATAAATAGGATTCGGACTAATTTCCTTTTGTTTGCATTGCTATATTCTGTTTTGGTATCTATGTTTCCTTATCAAATAACAACTGAAGTATTTCACTTTGTTAATTATGTCAGAAATAGCAGAGACGCTGGAAATGTAGATCACCTTAAGTATTTATAAATGGTAATTCTGTGTCAATATTTTATGTGCCTGATCTTATTTAATGATAAAACCATCCATTTAAAATAAGCATGAAGAAAGCAACGCAAAAAAAATTCAGATAAAATCTCCCTGTTACAAAGTTAGTAGATGAAAAGGTAATAAATGAACTGAACCCTGGTTTATTTGGTGAGGTAACACTTACATTAGATAGCCTTATGTTCTGCACTCATATTTTTCTTATTAAATATTACAATCTCATAGAATTAAATTGTTTAATATTTACTTGTCACAATTAACAGATTATGTGTATCTCTTTCATTCTCATGAGGGAGGCACATGCAACTTAAGAAAGGTGCCATACTGATGGATGTAGGAGGGGGCTAAGCGTTCCAAACTCTCTGAAACTTAATGAACGGTACAGCATTTATTTTGTTTTTGTAATTCTTTTATTCAATGATAATATGAGGATGAGATAAGTTGGATGCCATTCCCAAAATATAATGTTATACCAGCAAAACTCGAAGTAGATCATTTTTAACTTTCAAGTCTTCTATGGAAAAATTATTTGTGTTGCAATAAAATTAAATGTATAATATTAAGAAAGGCTCAAAAAGAAATGCAAGAGTGCAATGCTACTTTCCCTTTCTTGAGCTTTATGTGTGTAGTAGAGTCGGTGATTTTAAGTAAAAATAAGAAATAAAACAAATTTTAAGATGCAAACAAAAAATGCAATCAATACTTTTAAATAGAGTGGTGCATTTTTTAATAAAGAAAAAATATACCTTACATGGCACATTTCACCATTTAAAATTTTCAGCATTAATAGAATTATAATTTAAAAATTAATAAAATTCCAAGTGGTCATGTAGAATAAAAGAATTGAAGCATTTTCTATTTCGTTACTTCATGATCACAGTTCCTGTGTTTATTTCAAATCTCCCAAACCACTGTACAGTGTAAAGGCATAATGTGTACTCAAAATTATTAAATGTATAAACATTACTAATTTTAACATTGCATGTATTTTATTAAAACTCCATTGTAGCAACAAGAATTACAATTTAGATCATCAGAATGATTTCCTGTGAAGGAAGATTCTATTACCAAGGCAGATTAAAACTTCTAGCACAATGTGATATAAAAAGAACACAGGCATTTCTGTGGTTTTATTATTATTTTTAAGTTTTCTTCAGATTCTGCACCCCCTTCTTGCCTGCATTTGGGAGATGCCTTCTATTACCCCACCCTCAGCAGGCGAATGCTTGCACCTTAGTGTAAGCGTTCAAAAGTATGTAAGGAATGTTTGCTGTGGGTCAGAAACTAATACAAAGTCTGAGGCCATTGCACTGGACATAGCACCTATGAAGGATTTTTCGAAGAAATGGCTTTGAAATTTAAATATGAGTGATGGAAATTTATGATCCAGGGAAAGAAAAATGAAAAGGAAACGGCAGATGGAGGAAACCACATGTGCAAAAGTTTTGAGCTTGGAATATCAAGAAAATGAAAAAAATAAGGCTTCAATAAGGAAAGTCCACTGTATTTTAAAATGCAGGGAAAAGTTATTGAAGGGTCTATTATTTTACATCAAAGACTATAATATCATTTAAATTTCTATTTTATCTGGAGAAAGGAATTATGTGGGGCAAGTGAGGAAGCAGAGTTGTGGAGCCAAGCCCTAGAATCCTAAATAGATCTCACGTATCACGCATGACGGGAAAGTGAGAAAACAATCAAATAGCACGATAGAACTGAATTCTAAATATTAAGCAAATAAAGTTTAAGTGAAATTTCATGGTTTGGGGGTAACAGCAGCAACAAATGCCTTAACACTAAATATTTTACACTTTCTGCTTTATCCAATGCCCTCACATATTTAATTTTCTAATATTATATTTCTTGTTAATTTGAGAGAGCCCTGTTTTTTAAAATATTCATACAATAAATGTTTTATAACATAGTAAACATTCTCACTCATTTCAAGTGTTTATTTTTAAAAAAAAGACAAAAATAGCAACTGTATGCATGAACATCTGTGGTCTGAAACATTTCCTATTTTAATGGAGTAATATATCAAAGCAAAGACGTGGAAATGGTATAATCTTCTATTTTTCTTGCATATTTTTGATATTAGTTCAAAATTGGTAATTTTCCTGCTAGATTATATAGTTTTGAAGACTGCAAAATTATTTATTATGTGAATGCACACGTTTGCAATAATTGATGACAAGAAGTTCAACAGGAAAAAGAAAAGGGGGATTTATTGCAAAGTCTAGCTGAAGACCAGCTTTTGTGGCCTTTGTGGACATGGTTCAAATCATGCCAAACCACACACAAACAAAAACAAATGTTTTTCAGATGGTTTTAAAACTAGCAAGTTATGTGTCCAAATGATCATGTTTTCCAGTCTAAATAAGCATATTCAATAGAAAAAAGTCCTTGCCCACATGAAATATTTATTCTCTTTAATCAAGTACTCAAACATTGGCCTTTATCTCTTCTCAACTATAAGAATAAAACTTAGAGGAAAATGTACATATTCTCTTATTTAAAAAAAAGAATATAGATTAACTGTTGATTAAATCAAAACTCCCACTGCTAAAAATTAAATATTTCATTTTAATGATTACTCATAATCTAACAAGATACATAAAACTATCTGTCTCAAAATGTGCTAAATTGAGTGACCTTTTCATCAAAGCAAAAGGGAGAAGAAAGTTACTCACTCATGACATTGAAAAACAGAGGCTTTCCTTTAACTTTCTAAGTATGCATCTTTTCTTTTTAAGTAAAATACAATGAGAAATTTTATGTGTAAAGTGTTGTATATGCATTATTCTAAAAGCGATATATTTATGGTCACAGATTTTGAAAAATAAAAATGTTATATATCATTCTAAATAACATTGACAAGAATATTTCAGAACATCAAACTCCCTAGCTTAATAAAACACACACAAAAATTATCTGTTGGATGTCAAAACCAAAGCAACTTCTATAATATAAAAAGTTGATTTGTGTTACATAAACCAACATATTAATCCACAGAGGTGAATTTCACTTTAAAGGAAAAATGAGCAGGTAGTTATGCCCACACCTATAATTCCAGCATCTCAGGAGGCTGAGACAGAAGGATGGCTTGAGGCCAGGAGTTTGAGACCAGCTTCTGCAATATAGGTAGACCATGTCTCTTAAAAAATAACAAAGATTAGCCATTTCAGCTACTTGAGAATCTGAGGTCTTAGGATCACTTGAGCCCAAGATTCTGAGAGAGCATCAATGGAGCCAGTGTTCTTCATTCTTCGTAATAGAGAGGCCTTATCTCTTAAAAAAAATAAGAAAAGAAAAGATAAAGAAAATATATGTATTTTGAGTATTTTATACTATTCCAGATATAATTTCTATAGTTTTGAATTATACTTTGGTAACTGAACCTGTTTCAGTCTTCTAGCCATCGTGTAGTCAATATTTATTCATTCTACTAGTGTTAATTTAAAATTCTTCCATGGAAGAACAGATGAGAGAATAAAATACAATGGACTTGCTCTTTCATTAATTTGTATATAACTCCACTTATACATTTAATGTAGACAAGAGGCAATCAGTCAAAAATTATGGAATACTATCATTTAAATTTATTGACTCATTTAAAAAATTAGGAAATAAAAAGAATATCTCCTCACTTGGAATTTGGAGACAAACAACCAAGGGATGTAAGTTGGAAGGATGCTAAATAAAGGTAACGGCATTCTAAGAAAGAATTCTGAGAAAAGTTCAGTACATATGGACTCAGCCCTGAGCCAAAACTAGTATTATCAGGCAAAAAAACAATATACCATCCAAACAATCACATTTCATTTTATGAGTAAGGCACAGACGTTATAATTGGAACATAGTAAATATAACATAGTCTTACTACAATAGTTCAAAGCCCCTAGATAATGTCTTATGCAACAAACAAGGAAATAGGTCCTGTAAACAATATCCCTAAGCACCAGACATCACAGAGACTTTACTTGGGTAAAGAAGTGCCTTTTAACCTTCTCAAAATTTTACCAAATACGTTCTGAATTAATTGGCATTTGTAATTTTGAAATTTACCTGTGCATTGTGATTTATTCTACAAGAGCCCTAAAAACTTATAATTAATAACTATTAACTTAAAGCCAGGCAAACGTGGCTTTAAATTGGCTTACCAATTAACACATTGCACTATCATAGTTAAAATCCCTTGTTTGCTATGCTTTCTTTTCAAAAGGTTTATATTAACTTTATTTCTTCATCTATGAAAATAGATGTGATATTTTTCAAGTAATTATACTCCTCATACCACTACACATAGAGTATTTTAGGTAGGTGTATAATTTACTGCTAACATAAGTGGCAGAATGGTAGAATGATAGAGGACCTTATCCAAGGCTGAAAAACAGAAATTCATAACACAGATCTTGTGCTTGGAGCTTCATGCAATGATTGGATAAGTCTTTGGAGCTGTCCCATATGGGAAAGCAACAATGTAAGAGCACACATCTGAGCCCGGTGTTGTGGCAGGCGCCTGTAGTCTCAGCTACTGGGGAGGCTGAGAGAAGAGAATTGCTCCAGGGGTCCTCAAACTTTTGAAACAGGGGGCCAGTTCACTGTCCTTCACCATTGGAGGGCCGGACTGTGGGTTCCGGGAAAACTCGGCTGCTAAACAGGACAAGAAGCGGTGGCAAAAACTCCTGGCAGGTGGATAAATGTCCTTAGCAGGCCGCATGTGGCCGGCAGGCCATCGTAGATTGAGGACACCTGGTAAGCCCAAGAGCTTGAGTTTGCTGTGAGCTGTGATAACACAGCTTTACTGAGGGCAACATAGTGAGACTCTGTCTCAAAGGGGAAAAAAAAAGAGCACATATCTGTGCATATTTCATACAGGATGATAACATTTTATTAGGTAAAATTTAAAAGACAATTACAGAAAGCTGTGGATGAATGCTGAAAAGTCAAGAGATTAATGCATTAGAGAAATATTATTCTGTCTGTCAAGAATTCCATTCGTCTTCCCTTCCTGCCTACTGAGTATCTCTCTTTCTCTCTCCTTCTCTCTCCCTCTCTTTCTCCTCTCCTGAACTGTAAATGAGTAAACTAATCAATCAAAACATCTCTAAACACCCACTTTTCGGTTGATCAAAGTTTAGATGAGTACATGTTCCAAACGGTAGGACTGAATACCTCTTTAAAGAATTTTATACGAATTTCTCCATGTTTCCCAACAATAAGAAAATACAGACAATGAAGAAAGTGCACAGAAAAACCTTGTAAAGAGGAAAAGAGTTGACATGATAACATTGTAATGGAATTTGAATACCTGGGTCCACCTGAATCTGTTTCCAGTGGACCATCACTTTCCATTCATACAAGCCAACTTCTTTTCTCTTTGGATACCACTTGTTTAAACTGGAGTTTCTAATTAATTAATAGAGTTTTTAAGTGAGGAATATCAATGAAGCATTATTTTCATGACTTGACTTTACCTGTAGACTCTTGTGGCCTGTGAACACCTTCCTGACTTTAGCAATTTGGAGATACAGAGAAGCCCACACAAAAGCTCAAAGACTTTTCCAGAAATTTGGTAAGAAACCCAGGGGATGTAAGCTAGGGCATGTTCAGGTAAAGCAGGAGATACTGTATTTTTAAATGTTGCACAGGTTCTATCTGGATTCAAAAACATATCTCATTTTATTTAATAATAATGAATTTGTCAAGAGGGCAGTTTTTATGGAATCAACATATGAACAGTGCTAGCTGTATCTAGATTAAGTTACATGCCATTTCATAAGTACTTTATAAATTTTTCAGGAATTCCTAACCTTTGCATATTTATTTTCAAGCAAATTCGATTTATTTAATGCACATTGTGGAACCTGTCCATTTCTCCAGCGGAGCAATGTAATGTTGGTAGTAGAGGTGAGGGTAAGGCATGGCTATCAAATATCTCTATGATGATATCTATAGAAGGCCATCAGCTTCTCTTAATATTTCTCTTCAGTAGTGCCAAGGACAGAACTGAATCTGAGATAAAGTTGACAAATCCATTGTAAATGTCAGGCAAGTAAACCCATCTCCCATCATTTAAGTTTCAGGGGGGGTTCAAAGTGTTCCATGGAGAGTACATTCAGAGCGTAAAAACAGAAAATATGGAGACAGTTTCTGACTGGTAAGCTTCCTGTTAGGCAGAAGTACTAAAAGCGGATGAGCTTTCTAATTGGTGTTTAGATACATCCTGAAGTCTCTGGTTTGCTGCAGAGGACAAGTAAGCAAATTTGGAGGAAATCAAAAGTGAACTGATTATTCGATGTCAGGAGTAGAGGATTTTCTGTGCAGACCATTTCTTGGAACAGTGGGTGTGGATGGGTGGTTTCTTGAGGGCCAACTGTGACAACAGACCTTCCAGGGAGAAAAGTACCACTGCAGTTACTCAATAGGACACACACAATTACAAATATATGAATCAATTTGGCCTTGTGCAGCAAACTTATTCATTCATTCATTCACTCACTGATGCACAAAATATTTTTGGTTTCTATATTATTCCAAGTATATTCTCAGGAGTATAATAGTGAAGAAAGGTGTTTATACTCAAAAGTGTCACATACTACTGGAACAGAACTAGAAGAGGACAGAACAAACTAAGATAATTTCAGATGGGAATAAGTGTTATTTTACTACAGGAAGAGACTGGAAAGAGAACTTATTTTTGAAAGGTTTTCTGTGGATGTAGCATTTGAGGAAAGATCTAAATGTTATGAAGGAACGATCTGAATGTTGAATAAGCCACACACACATTCAAGAAAAGAACTTAAATGTATAGAAAACATCTAGATAGGGCTCCTAAGTCAAGAACAAGTTTGGAATTAGGAATGAATACCAAAACTTTAGTATGGCTTTTCCAGAGTTAGTGGGGGAGAGGAACAATTGTGGGCAATAAGGTGGGAGGATGGCAGGCAACACTAAGTCACATAATGCCTTGTGGGCCAGTAGAAGGAGTCTAAATATTGTTTTAAATGTAATGTAATTGTTCAATGAAATGTTAGTCATTGGAATGTCTCAAGGAAGGAGGGTATTGTGTTCTGACTTTTGTTTTTAAATATATCTTTAATTACGGTGTGAAGAAAATAATATAAACTGGCAAATATGGACATGGAGGGGCCAATTAAGTTCATCATTACAGTACACTAAGAGATGCTGGTGACTTGAATAGATGTGATAATGTTGAACTTCATAGGATGAGTTCCCATCGGAATACACTTTGAAAATAGAACCAGAAAAATTGCAAATGAATTGGACACAGTGTGAGAGGGATCAAGGATGTCTTTAATATATTTTCAGTGATTGGTTGTGAGTTAGAGATTTACTGAGATAAGAAGCACCAAGGTAGGAGAAAATTTGGTAGATTTGTGATTATGATTTCTGTTTTTGGTAGAGTGACTTTGAGTTCTTTTATATATGCAAGTAGTGATGCTGAGGAGATAGTCAAAGACAAGAGTATAAGCTCAGAACAAAGGAAATAGATCATGATAGAAAATTTGAATAATCAATATAAAAATTATATTTAAATAATTAGATTACCCAGAAAAAGTGTACTTAGAAAAAATATAAATATTGAGAATTCAGCTAATATATGAATTACCTTAAGGAAAGAGGGCTTAAAACTGGATTTGGAAATGTAAAGGAAATCATTGATGTTGAAAAACAGTTTTAATCATATAGTAGAAAGAAAATTTAACATTTAATAGGTCAGAATTGATTCAGTAACTGTTTGGGCTTCAAGAATACTGAACTATAATGGAAAATTATGACCTTACGTGTACTATCCTTAGAGTACAAAAAAAAAAAAGTTTGCATTATTGTATTTAAATCTTTTCATGTATGACAAATGTGCTTTCTTTCATTTTTTCATTTATTAGTATTTATAGAGAGGTTTACTCTGGCTCAAAAAGTGCCAGTCATAAAATACTTAAACAGTAATTGTGTGGTAGGTCTTCACATATTTATTGTATTTATCTATTTATTCTTAAAATTTTTTAAAAAATAGCCTAACATAAAAGACTGAAACTTGACTCATACCTTTCACCCCTTACAAAAATTAACTCAAGGTGAATAAGAGACTTAAATATAAGACATGGAACAATAAAAATATTAAAAGAAAGTCTGGGGAAAATTCTTGATGATGTTGGACTGTCACAAAAATCTTTATGACAGACTTCAGCTGCCATCACAACAACAAAAATTAACAAATAGGATTTAATAAAGCTGAAAAACTTCTGCACATCTAAGGACACAATAAGTAAAGAGAAAGGACATCCTTCGATCTGGGAAAGATATTTGCAGGTTATCAATCTGACAAAGGGTTGATAACTAGAATCTACAGAGAATTTAAGTTAATCAACAGAAAAAGAGTAAACAATCCTATCTACCTCTGGTCAAGAAATATGAACAGAAACTTCTGTGATGAAAACAGAAGAATGACTAATAAACATTTGAAAAAAATGCTCATCATCCCTGATCATCAGAGAAATGCAATCAAAACCACCCTGAGATATCACTAACCCCAAGGAGAATGGCTCACATCACAAAGTCTCAAAGCTGCAAATGCCGGTGTGGATGTGGAAAGAAGGGAACACTTTTACACTGCTGGTGGGATTGCAAACTAATACAACCTTTTTGGAAGGAAATACGGGGAATCCTCAAAGAAATCAAATTAGACCTCCAATTTGATCCTGCAATCCATTACTAGACATCTGCCCAGAAGAAAAAAATATTCTTTTATCATAAGGACATTTGCAGTAGACTGTTTATTGCAGCTCAATTTACAAGCACCAAAATGTGGAATCAACCTAAGTGCTCACGAACCCAGGAATGTATTAACAAGCTGTGGTATAAGTATACAGTGGAATACTATTCAGCCATTAAAAAGATGGAGACTTTATCTCCTTTTTATTAACCTGGATGGAAGTGGAACACTTTTCTTCTTAGTAAAGCTTCACAAGAATGGAGAAGCAGGAATAGAATGTACTCTATTTCAATATGAAGGCAGTAGTAATACAAGGTGGGAGGTAGGGAAATGAGCAAGTGGGGAGAAGTGAGGATGGAGGAGGATGGGGGTCACGGTGTATGGCACACATCATGGGGGCGAGAGACAATTACAAGAGGGACCAACAACTGCAATCAGTGTAACCTAATTCTTTGTACCCTCAATGAAGCCCAAACTAAAAAAAACAAAAACAAAAAACCTATGAATTAATTTAAATAAAATTGGGCATCTGTTTATGAATGTCTTAGAAATCCACAAGAAAATATGTTTTGCTTTTTGTACTTAGAGATCAGATAGCTTTCTTTAAAAAGTATGTATCTGATTAAAAGTTCTTAAATTTTGTATTAAAATGAGCTCAGCTATTATGCTGTAGTTAACTAAGACATGCCTAATATTTATTATAGCATTCTACATGTTATACATAATATAATTAACATTTAAAAGTTATGTAAGTTTACAGTTTTTCCATTGATATTGTGAATTCAAAGATTATATTTACACAGACACCAAATTGAGTAACTATTCAATTTTCCAAATCACATTTTCAGAATTGAAATAGGTCTATCAACATTCAGAAAAAGGAAATAACCAGAACTTTATTGTGACAAATAATGACTAATATATGCAAAGCATAATTTTCTTTTCACATTTTGCTTAAACAGGTATTTCAGACTTGTGAGTGAACACGGGAATTTTATTTCCAGTACTAAATAAGCTCTCTCTGAAATACTCTTCCTTATCACCTCTCCAAAGGCAGTCTTCTACTGTTTATCTCTTGCAGCTTTCTTCTTTATAATCAACAAAAAGGAAGAACACATTTCATACAACATGACTCTAGTTGATTTATAATTCTGGCAAAGAAATAAATTACTGATTTTAAGGCGTAAATTTCCCATATTAGTTTTTGATGGATGAGGAACTGTGTAAGCTTTTCAAATCATATATGCCAATCCAACTCATTCTTGACCTAAAACATGTTTGCCTGAAGCCAGATTTCCAATCATATTAAACTGCTGTAGACAAAAAATGTTGTCTCTTCCTTGTATTGTAATTACTCAGAAAGGTATATACGTATTACTTCATATTTTTATTCCTTTCTATTTAACATCAGTGACAAAAAATAGGCACTTGAAGACTGAACATGACCAAATATAAAATTCTATGTTCTTTGTAGGATGGTGAAATTGTTAAAATAGTCATTTTGTATCAAATGCCTATTCCAAGTATTTTCAGACACGCAAGAAAATAATTAAATTCTGTCACACCCAGACGTTTAGGCTGCTAAGTTACTGCAGTAGATGGAAAATGTCGCTGTTGCTCTCTGGCCCACTATTTCTCACACTCAACTCTCACTGTCGTGGGGACTTCCTGGTTCTGTCACTGTGCAGTGCAAGGCTCATATAATTTGGATAGATTGTTTTTCTAAAGATTCTTTGTCATTAGTTTAGCCTTTATGAGAGAATAAATTGATGTCACATTTGTGACAGGAAGAAAGTGACTGGTCATTGTTATGGATTACTTAATAATCATTGATAAGTAGAAAACAAACACAAATGCTAGAAATTGTAATTTGTATCTACGCCTGACATATAAATGTTACTTGAGGTAATCTTAGGAATCTCATGAAAAATACATTAGTCATATTTTGCTATTGCTCATTTGTAAAAGAGTCTCCAACTTGATTTAAGAAATAAAGTATGGTTGCTGGTGCTTCTGAGCTGAAAATAATTAATATTTTATTCTTACTCCTTTATGAAAAAAGAAAATAATGAAACAATATTTCCCATGCAAAATTACAATAATTCTCTATGCTATAAAGCACATCAGATTGAAATGATATTACTACATAAAATGGATGTCCAAAAAGTCAAATAAAAATACACGTTATTTTATCAAAAGCAATTAATCTTTTTTCATCCAGAGTATGACATTTCAGTGTGTAATTGCACAGGAAATTAAAACTCTTTTCATAGGTTTAATAATGAATGAGATATGGGCTTTGAAGTAATTGTTTTTATTGAGCTCTGTCATCCTCAGGCATGGCATGCAAGCTGAGACCTGCAACTTGCACTTCTGTCAGCGCCAAGACGGATTAGAGAAAAACAATCAGGGGCTCTATTTGGAGCCCACCAGGACACAAGTAGGTGCCAAAAATGTAAGCAAATATCTAACATTTTAATTTTTCCTTTCAAATCAACTTCTTTGCCTGGTACAGTGCGTTCGTTATGCTGCTCAAAGACTGTACACGACAAGTTTCCACGGTGACCTTCTTTTATAAACTTGTAATACCATGGATTACAGACATCGATTTCTTCACACATTTCTGTGCATTGTTTACAATATCTAAAAATATAGTCTTCAATGGCAGTATATTGAAATGTAAACCAATATGAAAATTCCACTAATTAATAAAAGTGTTTTTACAAGTGTTTACCAGTGTCAACGATTTAGAAATTGCATATCGTGAAAGTGGCCAAATTTTACAGATGGATCGATAGATAAATATACATTTTATAAATACATAAGATACCTACATATATAATCAAGACAAAGTCTGCATTTCTTATTTGATTTTGAATGAATATCTGTTTTCTTCTTCATCCTCTCTTAACTAGTTTTCATTACAAATCTAATATTTAGGTAGTATTTAACAGTCAGTATCTGGGATAAAATAATTGTTGCCATTGTGAGAAAATAATCCAAATTTACCAGATAATGAGAGAAAAGTCACAGAAATATTCAATTCCCAAGCTGAATGCTCAGCTTAAACTTAGACATTTTGTTAATAAGAAAATAAAGACCCCTTCAAAGTTAACTTTGGTTCCAATAGTATACAAAGTTAAGAGCTAGCAACTCTAACATCATTTATGTCACGTATGACAGTACTTTTGTATGGAGTAACTGTTCAGTTAATGTTTCTAAGTAAATTGTATATTTTCTACCATACCTATTGAAAACCATACATAGTTTGGTTATTTCTCAGTTCCATGATAATAGCCATAAAATAAACTTCTCCGAGGGTATATCTGGAAGAAAATACATTTATTTACTAAAGAAACTATGCTGTCATTTTGAGATAAACTATGCTATCTTGTCTTTGAGACAAAGAGTCAAAATGTTAATTATTCTGCTTCCTGTAAATGTCATAACTGAATTCCATGGCGTGCTTTAAACGTTCTCAATATTTCCATATGTAAATGTTATTTAGAAAATGCATTATGCCGAAGCTGCTGACGCTGCTGACTGCATGACAGAGAGAAAGGAATCAAAATCCAATCTTGTTAGCCCGGCATTGTGGCAGGCTCCTGTAGTCCCAGCTACTAGGGAGGCTGAGGCAAGAGAATCACCTAAGCTCAAGAGCTGGAGAGCTGTGAGCTGAGAGCTATGAGCTGTGATACCACATTGCTCTACCGAGGGTAACAAAGTGAGACCCTGTATCTAAAAAAAAAAAAAAAGTCCTGTCTTGAGAGAGAAGGGCAGTAGGTGGTGGATAAGAAAAGAGAAGAAGGTAAGTAGAAGAAATAAAATAGGAGAAGAAAGAAGAGGAGGGACAAGAAGAGAAAAAAGGAGAGGACAAAAGGGAGAGGGGGAAGAGAGGAGATAAAGAGAAGAGACTTGCGGATGGAGACTAAAGCCAGGCCATCTGTAAAATGAGAAATTATTGATATTGATTCAGAAGCCAATGGAAATTAATTGAAGAGAAGACGTTAAAATGACCTTCTTGAAACTATTTTGTCAATGCAGCAGCATCGTGAAGCCCAAGGACACCGGTTTTAATCCTCCCAGCCTTGGGCAAGTTATTTAACTTCATTGTGCTTCAGCTTCTCTACCTAAGAAAATGGCCAACCATTTGCTCCAGGATTTCTATGAGGGAAAAATGAGAATACTGACTGTTTCTTAAGATAATTATCACATAGCATCTAAATAAAGGAAAAATCAGGAAGACAATAACTATAAATAATTGTGTGAGGCAAAATGAAATCTGAAAACTCTGCCACCCATAAGCGAACTAATTGGATCCCTGTCTTGGTGAAGGGAATACACAAAACTGAGTTGCTAGCCATCAGAAAGGTGAGACACGCCTCCTGCCTCTATTCCTTCTCAGAGACAGCCTTACAACCCAACTGTGCTAAATTCGCTTGCTGAAGGTCATAGCGTGGCTGCAGGCCATTGTCCTCGAATCTGGCTCAGAATAAACCTCTTCAAAATTATTTTACAGAGTTTGTCTTCTTTTCTGTTGAGATGTGTGCTAAAATAGAGCATAGTATAGTAGATAAGAAAGCAATTGTGAGTTGAAGGTATTAATTTTGGTATTCATTCTGCTACTAATGTAATTTTTTCAATTAAGTGATTCATTGATTTACCTGAGAAATCAATTTCCTCATCTGTATATGGATGAGATTGCTTTATAATCTGAACTCATTATCTTAATCCTCATTTTATAATTAAATAAACAAATTTATCACCAGTGTACAAATACAAATAAATGTATTGCTGATCTTCTTTTCTATTCTTTCCAGTTTAAAACTAGTTTGATAATTTGTGTCTATCCTATATTCTCCCCTTTTGTCCTTCTCAATGTCTGCTCGTATATTTAACAAAACTGCAAAGGCTGAATGATATTAAAATCCATCTAATGTATTAATTATGTGAGCTTAGAGGAATTACTTAACTTTCCACACTTCAATTCTTTCATTTGTAAAATGTAATAACAACAGAAAGTTGTTTTAAAAATTATTCCATTGGAATTAGAACACTGCCTGGAATAAAGGTTGGCTTTCAGACTCAGTTACTATTACCATTTCTGAAGTCTGTAATATTGTTCTTCGGTAAAGGTAATGAAAATAATCACTGAGTAGAGTCAGAGAAGCTGGTATTTTCCAAATATTCTTTAACATTTACTACATAAGCTTATTTTATGATTCTGTGACAAAGAGAAGTAGGTAGTACATAAGAAAAAAGAAGAGAGTAAATAGAAGTAATAAAAAAGAAGAAAGAAGAGGAGGGAAGGAAAATTGTCCCGGAGAGGTAATTATGATGACAGAGGGAAATTGTTCCAGAGAGGAAGCTATGATGACAGCAAGAACAAGCACATGGGCTTTGGCCCTGGTCACATCTGGGTTCTAATTCTGACACTGTCATTTAGGAACATATGATTTTTCTATTTTACTTAACTTTTCTGAACCTCAAAATCCAGTCATGTACAATGAGCATAGTCTTACCTCATAATTTGTTTGTAATACTTAAAGAAGATATTATATTTAAAGTATGTATCATTTAATAATCAATCATTTTAATTTTCATGCTCAATACATATGCTTCTGAGTATATATACTCCCAAGGTACTGATTTACTCTCATGCTGAAAATAATTATAAAACTGAACAATATATAAAAAAAAATTTCAGGAATTGGAAATCTTGCAGTAAAATCTAACATCCTTGAGAGAAAAGAAAAACAAGTCCATGTTCACCCAACCTTTCTACCTGGAATAATTTCCGGACTAAGGAAGAACATGTGCAGCTAAGACAGAGAACAAGTGCGTTTCTGGGCAGAGGAAGCAACACCGAAGCTTGCGGCTCCTGGTTGTTTGAAACTTTCCATCCAGGGTTCCAGAAATGAGGGAACTAATCAGCAAGAAGACCGAGAAAACTGCTTAGGGGTCTCCTTAAGTCTTTATACAAACACTACAGGGGGCATCCATATGTCTAGACACTAAGGGGTTTTTTGTTTATTTTGCCTTTTTTTGAGTGTCTGAGAATAGTGAGTTGTGAAAGGAACAGAGATTCCAAAAGTGGCAGTGTGTGAAAGTCATCGGGTGGAGAAAACCGTGCGGGACACTGGGCATTGACTTGGGGCCACTCTGGGCTAACACTATGGATCATTGTAAATCTCAGTAAAATCCAAACTCATGCACTAAAACTCAGTTGCTAGCCATCAGAAAGGAGGTGAGTAACGGCATCATTCAGCATGATAACACTGAGATGTCAATACTTTTGTTATTTCATCCAGAAATATGATTCTGACTTTTCTGGTATCAATGTGTTCTAAATATACAAATAATATATAATATAATACAAAGAATTCATCTTTAACATGTTTAGTCAAGTTAAATGACAATTTTGGAAAAATCTTTCATCTATAATTGAAAATAGGGAAATGAAATGACATATTGAATATGTCATTGATATGGCATCCTGTTTAACTCAATTAAAACTGAGTTGCTAGCCATCAGAAAGGAGATGAGTAGTGGCATCATCTCAGCATGACAAAGCTGAGATGTCAATAAATATCTCTTTTCTGAACCAAATTCTACATCATTTAAGGAAAGGCAACATACTGTAGACTCTGAAACAATGAAACCTCCCCAATAGTCAGCCGACAAGAGCATAAACATCAGACATACCAGGAAGCGTGAAAATGCGTCCCAACCTAGACATGAAGCACTCAATGGAAACTAAGCCAGACATGAGTCAGATGTGGTAAACAGGAGATAAGGACGTTAAAACAGCTATTATGAGTAGAAATCTATTTGCCAAGATTTTATCAGTGGATAAATAGAAACTATAAAAGGTAGGACATATAGCACAGAACAAATCATATCTGAAATATATTCAGTGATGAAAAAACCAGGGCAACAAGAAAAAGAGTAGCTGTAAAAACTGCATAAAGAAACATGGAAATAATGAAAGGGTTTTTAAGTGGAGAATAGAAATTTCATAGAAGCGTTCATAATTTTTTTAAGCATTTGAAGGTTTATTCAAAATAAAACATACAGACTTAATCAAAAGAATGCAATATATTGGTTATGGATGCACTATTTTTAAAGCCACCTTTTATTTACTATTTAAATATTTTATTTTATATTCTGATAATCTGGTACATTGACACCTATAACTGGGATGCTCATTTTTGAAACTAAGTGTTTTGGTTAAGCCCATGATTATTTACTGATGATACAAAAATTTTCAATTTAATGATAATTTCTTAGTTGTTAGGATTTGCCTGTTTAGATTTCACTACCCTTTTCATGTAAGTAGCATTCACCTTTCAATATTCAGCTGAAATATATAAAATACAACTACATTAGAAGACAAATCATTTCTAAGTGAAGATAGTGTTTCTTCAGAGCACAAAATCTCAACATAGGACTTCAATAAAATGAAATGGAATCCTTTGGGTCACATCAGGAAGCTGACAATTTTGATTCTAAGCATAAAGTAATCAGACATTCTCCTTGATCTCTGTCTCACAAAATCACATTTTCTGAATCTCACCCGATCTAAGCCTTGTGACCCTGCATCTCAATTCCAACAATTGATCTCAGATTTTTGTAGTTTGATGTAGATGTCCTAACATTTCCCAAACATATTTTCATGAGATCATTATGTACTCGATTTATAGATTCAGAAATCTAAGCCAGACACTATGTCTTCTAAAATTGCTAAGAGAATATTAAAAAATGCTTTATTTTCTCTGATTGGCATTGCCATTGCCTATTTTCAATTACAGATGAAAGATTTTCCAATTGTCATTTAACCTGACTAAAGATGTTAAAGATGAATTCTTTGTATTATATTATATATCATTTGTATATCTAGAACACATTGATATCGGAAAAGTCGGAATCATATTTCTGGATGAAATAACAAATATATGCTTGAAAGGTATATGGTTTGAATTTGAGCGCAAGCCTGATAAAACTAGTATCTTCACCTTGATGAAAAGTACTAATTCATGGTGACAAGGTCATTTTTAGTCTTACTGTTATATTTTAATTCAAAGCCAAAGAGACTCCAGTGTCCTAAGTTTGGTGACGAAATCTGGATTTTTTTTCCCAACAGATTCTTTTACTTCATAAATTATAATGTGTAGAACAAGGTTACTATATATAAGAGCAAGATGCTTTATTGTATTCATATTATATTTAATATAAAGGCCTTTTCATTGACCTTTTTGTTTACAAGTTTTGTATTATATCCTTATTTTAGCAGTGATGAAACCTTAGCTTTAAAATGTTTAGAATATACTATATGCCATAAATAAAAGGATAATTATATTTTAATGTACTCCTTGTCTTACTCTAGTTTTACTTTTACAGATAATTAGAATTGAATTTATTAATTTATTTTAAAATAAATTCATGTTTGCTTGTGATAATTTTGGAAAATTTAGCCAAGAAATAAACTTGACATACTAAAAGATAAGTGTGGCATATTCTTTACCAATCTATGCATATAATGTTATGAAATTAAATATTATAAATATCAACTATGTTTAACCCCAGGGTTTTATTCATTATAATATTTAACATTTTAAATGAATAACTTTATCAATTTAAATTTTGACATGGATTTATTTTTCTTCACTAGAAAAATATGTTTAACAAGCAAAGGGATGACAGTTGAAGGAAATGCAAAGACTTATTTATCCCATACTTCTGTATTGACTATGTGCTTTTTATAATTAAGCCATAGAACATAGATTTTAAAACAATTATAAACTGAGCTGCCAACTCCAAAATATTTTCTAGTATACAGGGAGCCACTTAATTGATGGTCATAATTTATTTTTCGTTTATAAAATGTAAAAGCCAATGCCTATTTAGACAAGTTAATGACACAGAAATATTAAAATTTAAATATTTTGCAATCCAAAGTAGACAGTAACATAGAAATACATGCATACACAGTGTAACTATTTTTAATAGTTTTGAAAAAAATGCACAAATTCTAGAAAATCTAAATTTGTTATTTATTTTAAATGTATATAATTATAATATTTAATCATAAATTTAGCATACTACAATTTTTCATAAATCTCAAAGAATTAGTGAACAGTATGATAATACCATGTCAGTGATCAAAGTTAATGTATAAAAATATTTCCCTTATAATAGATTTGAATTTAAAAATTATAACAAGATATAGAAATGGAAAATGCAATTTATTTCAAATATGTATTGATGAAAAACTATTTAACCTTAAAATTTGAAAATACCTTAGTTATTTAATATACCATTTTTGTTAATAAAATCAATTTATGGCCTGTAGTCCCAGCAACTTGGGAGGCTGAGGCAGGAGACTTGCTTGAGCCCAAGAGTTGGA
>CAUYQV010126199.1:0-12657 GCA_963574575.1 Galagoides demidoff | reverse complement strand
ATTTCCTCAAACATATGAATAAGCAATATGTTTGGAAATGTGTATAGACAGGGGGTCCCAAAAGTTGTCCTTTAAGTCATCATACGTAGGGAAAATGGGAGACTGTAGCTAAATGTGTCTTTATGTACAAAATACTCATTACGAAATTTTATTTAATTAATTAATTAATTAATTTATTTTTTGAGACAGAGCCTCAAGCTATCCCCCTGGGTAGAGTGCCATGGCATCACAGCTCACAGCAACCTCCAACTCCTGGGCTCAAGCGAGTCTCCTGCCTCCGCCCCCCAAGTAGCTGGGACCACAGGTGCCCGCCACAACACCTGGCCATTTTTTGGTTGCAGCCATCATTGTTGCCTGATGGGCCGGGCTGGGTATTCGAACCCGCCACCTTAGGTGTACGTGGCTGGCGCCTTAGCCGATTGAGCCACAGGCGCCGAGCCCATTACAAAATTTTATAAAGAGGCAGCCAATACATAGAAAATATTTTATAAAGGCTTTTGTAAAATTTTGTAATGAATATTTTGTACACAAAGGCACATGTAGCTACAATTTCTCATTTTCCCTATGTATTTCTCTCTACTTTAGGGGCAACTTTTGGGACACTTTGTAGTTTTGAAAACTTTGCTTTAACGCTTTGTGATAGGGTAATTTAAAGGATTGGTGGTTCTAAGTTCAGTTTATTTTTGATGTCTGGTTGTAATCAAATCAAAGAGATAAACGTTCCAGTTGAAGAAGGGTTTGTTGGCAGGACCAACCGAATCCTGCTGCTATTTGTTTTCAGTTTCAAGCATTGTACTCAGGTTTTTCTTGAAATTTAATTAACAGCTTTCCATTTTTCCTGATGTCATCCAGTCATTGTGGTAAACTCTTTGGAAGGTGTTGTGTTTTTATACTTTCATTAGTTCAAACCCAGAGACAATCTTCATCTGGAATATTTTAAAACAGGCTGGGAAATTTCGTTTCTATTTTTTTTTTTTTTTTTGAGACAGAGTCTCACTCTGTCACATGGGCTAGAGTGCAGTGGGGTCATCATAGCTCATTGCAACCCAAAACTCTTAGGCTTAAGCGTCCTCCTGCCTCAGTCTCCTGAGTAGCGGGGACTGTAGGCATTCGCCACCATGCCTGGCTAATTTTTCTTAGCAGTGATAGGGTTTTGCTCTTTCTTAGGCTGATCTTGAACACTTGAGCTCAAGCTGCTCCCCTGCCTTGGCCTCCCAGAGTGCTAGAATTACAGGTATAAGCCTCCTCACCCAGCCTGTTTCTAATCTTTTTTAAACATACAGACAGGAGAGGTTTTGTTTTTGTTTTGAAGGAGACCCATTCACATTATTTTCAGTTATCAACTTGATGATGGGAAAACATTTACCAAATTGCATGAGTTATCTCTTGCTGCATAACAAATCATGCCAGAAATTAATATCACAAAAACACAAAGTGTATTATGCCATAGTTTCTGTGGGTCAGGATTCCAGATGTGGCTTAGCGGTCTCATTTTTGGCTCAGAGTCTGTCACAAAGCTGCAGTTGGGGTGCTGGCCAGCCTTCTAAACTGGGGGCAGTTGTGCTTCCAACTTCACCCACGTGCCTGTTGCCGGGCCTCTGGCTTTCACGGGCTGTTGGTCAGAGGCGGTAGTTCCTGCCATGGGCTTCTCCATAAAAAGAGAGGAAGGGAAGGTAAATAAGATGGATGTCACAGCCTTTTCGTAACATAATCTCAGAAGTAACCTTTTCCATATCCTATTTGCTAGAGAGAGGTACTAGGTCCATCCCATTTTCAAGGGGGAGGATATTACACAAAGCCAAGGACACTGGGAAGAGGATGCGACCTCACAGGTAGCCTATCACACCCATTTTCAAAACAGCAAATTAATTTAGAAAAGCAGTCACTTTCTCATGGACCATTAAAATGTCATCTTTACCTTGAAGAGACAGATATGTTAAGCATATTTATTTTTCTGAGAATATCTGCATAATCCTGGCCACCACGCGTCATCACAGGAAAGGTCAGACAACTTGGGAGCTTGTCCTTTGTAAAAGAAAATGTCTAAGTCATCTTTTGGTTGGAGAACCATGATTAAATAGGTGGACATGAAATAATAAGGCAAGTAGTATGGGGTATAAACTTTTTCATGTAACTTCAAAGAATTGCAAAGAATCTACTTTATAAAGGGCTTCATTTTATAGAATTAAAATGGCGTCCATTAGCATCCTCTAAAATAGCATCAGTGATGTCCGCTGGCCCATAAAATGCAATTCATTCCCATATACTGAGAATGAAGAAAGGTGTGAGATTGCCAATGCTTTTCTTTCTTTCTTTCTTTCTTTTTGAGACAGAGCCTCAAGCTGTCCCCCTGGGAGTTCTGTGGCATCACAGCTCACAGCAACCCCCAACTCCTGGGCTCAAGCGGTTCTCCTGCCTCAGCCTCCCAAGTAGCTGGGACCATAGGTGCCCGCCACAGGGCCGGGCTATTTTTTCTGGTTGCAACCGTCATTGTTGTTTGGCGGGTCCAGGCTGGATTTGAACCGGCCACCTTAGGTGTATGTGGCTGGTGCCTTAGCCGCTTGAGCCACAGGTGCCCAGCCTCAGAGCTTTTCTTTCCCTCACAATCAGCATGGTTGGCCTGTGTCTAGGTTGAGCCATATCTCCTGAAGTGTCTCTCATCTTGCTTTACGTCATGAAATAGCATTTCTGTAGTGCCCCTTTCCGTGCCTCACTTCTTTACTTAACTCCCCCCTTGGACACTGCTCTGAGTGTCCAATTCAGCTGCAAATTTCTCATCTCCATGGCATTGTTGCGATCCTCAAGGCTGTGGTTGTCATTTTCCTGGGGGTCAGATGAAAAGACGAGTTGAGTGCTGGAGGTGTCCGCCTTGAAGGAAAGAAAAGCAGCAGCTCTGTTGCAACAAGGGCCTCTTTCAGTCCCGCGCGGCCTCATGTTTCCCGAGGCCCAGCCTTGCCAGCCAGTCCAGAAACAGCAACCTGAGCAGAAGCCGCCTTTTGCTGTTGCTTCTGCGGAGGCCCATGTTTTTCCTGCGGCCCAGCCAGGGCACCCTCCCGAGGAGCACGGAGCCAGTGTGCTGTGGGAGTTGAGGCTGGCGTCAAAGGTGGCTGGGCCCTCTCCAGCCACAGTCGTTGCCACTGGACATAAGCTGGGCTGGAGGGCGGGCAGGGAAAGGCCCGGCGTCCGTCTCGCTGAGTGGCAAGTGTCTGCAGACCACTGTGGATTGTTCCTACGAGATCCTCTTGACTAAAATTTCTTTTGGTTATCAGTGGCAACGACGTGAGATCTCAGGTTGCAGTTACTTCCAACCTGGTTGGTTTTAAATTCCCGTAGCATAACTCCTGGCACATGGGTGGAGGTGTTGGTGTGTGTGTGTGGGGGGAACCCAAGGAAATCTGATCTGCTTTTGATCACTGCTTCTTAGGAAATTGAGAAAAAGAGCTCCAGCCTAGCTTCAGAGTCTGGTTTCAATCTTGTGTGGTGACCTTTGGGGTTTATTTCCCAGATATTTAATTTAATTTTTTACTTGAACAACTACTATGGAAGTCTACAAATATAGTTTCTTTTCCCCTTTCCTTCCTTCTCATCCCTCCCTCCCTTCCTTCCTTCCTTTGTTCTTTCCTTCCCCCATTTTTACTTTCTTTCTTTCAAAATTTGAGGTATAGGCTTAAGAGATTCACAGTGTAATTATGGCTGATGCTTGAGCAGGACCCCACACTATGAAGTAGAGAGTTAGGGCTGGACTTGCAGTCTCCCTTCAGTGACTTACTAATTACGTGACTCGAGAAAATGGCTTCTCTTTTCTAAGTCCCTGTTTTCTCACCAGTAAGGACATCTGCTCTATCACAGGGTGGGATTCCTTAATCATCAAAGACCGGAACGGATGAGTAAAGCACTAGAATAGTACCTGTCACATGAAATGAGCTTGGTAGATGAGAATTATTATTTTACTAAGTAAATTGTCACCCATGTGGCCTGCAGAGACTTTGTAGAGGGGCAAATCAAAATTTCTTGAAAGGGATATGTGTGTGAGTCTCATGACCTGACTGAGAAGCATGACCAGCTTAGTCAACAAGTATTTATAAAAGTATCCACTGGCAACATGATGCTGTTGTATTAGATGTCATTATACAAAAAGGACAAATATAAACTTTCTAGTCATTCAAAACTTGTGATCATATGTGACAAGACGTGGTAACAGAAACATTTAGAAAAATCTGACTTAAAAAATATAGCTGTTTAAATAGTTCTCTAGATCCCTTTCTTATGCCTTCTCATAATGAAACAGGAGCCCTATGATGACCCCTTCATGTCTGTACCTTTCAGTGATCTCTGTGAGGCCACGAATGTCCTTCTGGACTTCTGAAGTTGTGTGTTTGGACTTCCCATTTGTGATAACTGTGAGCAGAAAGCTGATTCATTCCCTGATTAATACAGACAAACATGTACGAGACAGGGAGAGAGGGTGACACAATTCACATCTGCCTTCTAATCAGATTTATTTAGCACTCTGGTTCCCTTTGATTGTGTGGGATTCTGGAAGAATTTGCAAATCCCCTCACTTTTGCTCTCTGCTCCCAGGTGGTCACTTTCCCTTTTACTGCCTGATGTCCCTGCTGTGCTGTCTCTGTCAACACGAAAGCCTTCCTTCCACTTGCTGCCCACTGCCCTTCAGAACCCTCGCCCTTGAAGGCTCTCCGAACAGGTCCTGTCTAGCTTCCCTCCCGGGGCCATTCTGCTAAGCCGTGTTCTTACAGATGTTCTCCCCGCCCAACCCTGACGTGCCTGTCTTTATATAGCCCCGACTGCTTTTGTGTTTCCATGTTCCTGGCGTGGTGTTTACCAGTGTTTATTCTGTCTCCTCCACGAGAGCTTGTGAGGATAGGAATCCCATGTTGCTTTTCATGTAACACCCTCATCTTGCTACGGATTCAATGAATTATAGATTTGATGCATAGTAGGTGCATCAGGAAAGCCCGCAATTACACTTCTTCTGCTTTCTGTTTTTCAGCTTAGCAATTTTCATCTCCGCCTGATAACCACACTAATAGCTGAAAACATATCAAGTGAAGGTTTGGAATGATGTCTTGCAGGAATGTGCTCAAGTTCAGACTGGTGGATGACTCATTGACTCTAAGGAATTTAGAAGGGGAGGTTGACTAATAAAGTCAGCTTGAGACATGGAGAAAGAGAGAGATTGAGGGGGAGAGAGAGACGGAGAGAGATAATGAGGGTTAGGAAGTCCTACTGCAGGCAAAGTGAGGCAGCACAGGGCCCCTCGTGCTCCCCTGTAACTCTCCTTCTTTGTGGGGTACAGATGGCAGGAAGGTGAGGCTGGGAGGCTCTGACAGGAGAATGAAGGAACAGGGCCTTAAGTACCTCTCCATTCTCATTCTCCCCATTGGGAATTGCTGCCATTACTGAGCCTCTTACTATGTCCAGATGCTGTGCTGTTTTTTTTTTTTTTTTAAAAGGAAACACTATCTTATTTAATTGACCTCCAAGAATCTTCCCCAATTTCATACAGAAGAACACAGAAGCCCAAGGTCACTTGGTGAAGGGTGGAGTCAGGGTCTGCGACAAATTGCTTAGACGGTCCTCATCTATTTCCATGTTCGTTCTGACTTCAGGGCTTTTTTTTTTTTTCCTTCCGACGGGAGGAAAGGACCATTTTTTAGCAGATGAGGATTTGCCTTACATCTGAGGATTAGCATGGTAGATAGTTTCCTGGTACACTTTTGCTGAATGAATGAGTGAGTCCAGTTCCACAGCTCTGAGATGGAATGTGGAACCCAGCAGTGCCGTGTCCGGGAAGGGCCATGCTGAAGACGTAGGAAGGAGGCCTAGGTTCCTGTTCTTTCTCTCTAGTCTTGGACAAATTACATAAACTCTGGGGGCCTCAGAGAGTTACCCATAAAACAGAAAGTTTCTGAGAAACAGTAGCACAGGAAAGGGCCCCTAGATCCCTTTGGACATGTGTGTCACTGTAAAAAAGTAGGATTGTGCGCCTGGGATTCGAGAATTCTGCAACCTCTTTTGACTTCAGAATCCTATATTTGTGACTGATGGTCAACTCTTCCATCTCCTGTGTCATTGCTCCCAATTGCCAAGAAGGAGAAATCAATACCTACCTGCTACCTTCCTTGCTGACTACTTGTCATGATCTCAAAGGTTCATAGGATACAAATTTAGTAAGAATAAGATGAGACTTAATGACTAAAAGACCTTAAATGTCATCTAATGAAAACCTGGACCTATCTTCGTCCATTAAGAGTAAGGCTGAATTGTGATGGCATTTAATGTTCTGATTAAACTACAGATATTTTAATATCATGTAAATATCAGTGCTTATTGCAGTTGAATAAAGCTATCAAGAAATCACAGATTACCCAGACCTATATGCTATACAACTACTGAAAGTCTACATTTAAATTGAATTCACTGACAATTCTAAATTGAAATACGTTTAATCACAGAATTACTCTTGTTCTATAAAGTGAATTATTTTAGTAACTAGATTTCAGGGAGAGAGAGAGATGGATATTGTTGATATCATGTAGGCCCTTATAAAGGGCTGACTTTAAACAAACTGAGGGTTGAAGCTGATGGCTTTAATCACTTCGTGGTTTTTCTCTGGGGTTGTAGTGATCAGAAACAGAAGAGTCTTTCGGGGGTGACATGAAACCTTTAACATGAGTGACCAATGGAAATGCTGATTATTGGCCCCTTCCAGATGCCAGAGGAGAGAGACTGTCAGGTACCACATTCCTTGTTCTCTAGACACCTCCAGAGGGAGACATCAGCAGGTCTTTCCAGGGAGAGAGCAGACTGAGAGTCAGGGGTCACTAACCCAAGGTCACACAGATAGCAAGTGGCAAGGATGAAATAACCCCAGGTTCTCTGAGCTTCTCTGTAAGTGCATTATGAGTTTCCCACACCCTGACATTGCTACCAGTTTCTGTGAGAGGTGACAACAATTACTTGGATTTGTAAGGTTAAGACAGGGGAAAACTGATAGAACTCTGTTCGTTGCTTAAATAGCTATTAGTTAAGCAGGACCCTCACTTCATCTGCCTATGACAGATGGTGGGAGAGGGGAGATGCTTCTGAGAAGTTCAGTGGGATGAGCACTTCATAGCAATGAACTTACAGAATGGGTGATGGTTGGGTGTCCTGGAGGGCAGGGACTTAGGGAAGGGTCTTCCAGGATGGCAGAGTAGGATTCTGTCTTCTCTCAGAGATGCCTCATTTGGCCGAAGCCTTTTTCTTTGCAAATAATTTTAGAATTAGAAAGGCTCAACCTGAATATTACCTCCAGCTATGCACTTTAGAGATCTATATCATCTAGTCTTTCTCTCTCCAGTTAGCCAGAACTGTTCAGAAGTCCATCAGCTGACCAGACCTGGTTCCCCTGCTGCAGGGTGAGCTCACTTCCCCACCAGCTCCTGTCTAAACTGATTGCTCACCCAACTCCAGTTAACCCAGGACAGACCTTTGGACAAAGGTCTCCACTGGAACCCCTTCATTTGGACTGTTGTCTTCATAACCCCTCTTGCAGGGAACTGGTTATCTCAGTCTGTCCCACAATTAGAGTGGAAGCTCGCTCAGCTGCCCTTGTCACTCAGCTCTCAAGGGTCACTTTTGTCATCAACCAAATATTAAGACAGGTGGAACCTGCCACCAGTAACATGACCCATGGTAGAAAGAAAGTGACTCAGCCCTGGCAGCTCAAGTCAGTTCTGAGAGAGGTGACCTGGGGAATCCAAATGTCTTGTGGATTTTCAAGGGTCTTTGAAGGGCTTCATTCCTGAAGAAGGTGCAATGCCAGAGTCATAAATGTTACCTGTTCAACATTGCTGGACCGGTCACACCTCTGCAGCCTCTGCACACACAGCCACCTCATGGCAGCTCAGTTCAGATTGAGAATTTGCTTCAAGGCTCAGACATACGACTCCAAGGCAGAGGGGGAGTTTCTGGCGAAGCTAATAAGGAAAGAAATTTACTGTGAAATATTCATGTTTCTTGCCTTTTCTTACACAATTTTATTTTACTAACCTGTTAATAGTAATTTACATGTCACTTGCTGAATGTCAAAAAACACACACAGATCTTTCAGCCTGGCTTTCCTTTCTTCCAATTCTGGGAACGACTGCTGGGTCAGGTCAACCCAACCTCGAAAACCCTTGGAGTTTGCTCAGGTTGTCAGGCCTCTCTGCTTCGCTGCCCACTGTGACTTTTGAGATTTATGGAAAGGAAGAATAATCTAGTGGGAAAAAACTGTGTTGTACGCGGCAGAGAAGATGTTGAGTTCTATGTCAAGTTTCCTAAGTTACTACCTCTGGGACTTTATTTCCTTTGGGCAAGTAGATTCATCTCCTAGTGTTTCCAGATGTAATTTTATATAATGAAGGTAAGGGGCTAGTCACATGCCTTACTGCAAAGATGCTGCAAAAATGAATACAGTAATGCAACACCAAGCTCCGAGAACTCCTTTGAAGTGAATCTTGCGTAAAGTCAGCAAATTGAGGTTATTGTTATAATGATGCAAGTGGATGTAAGTGCTCACTAAGGCTTAGCTACATAAACATAGGGAAGTGGAAAAGAGGTGTTTTTGTGCTAAAAAGAATCAATGACCCACACCCTTGACGTCTTTTTTCTTATTTTCAGAGTGTGTCTGCATTAACATTTTTTAATTGCCCAATTCTCTTTTGTGAAGGTTTTGCTAAAACCTGTAAGTTTAGACTATCTGGTGAGAAGCCATATCCCTTTGTTAATTGATGTTTTAAAACATTTAAATATTTTGACCTAAATGCTAAAGAACAAAGTCGATTGTTTAACTAAAAAGGCAGAATGTAAATGTTTGTTTAGCTTAGGTGTTCAGAGTATCTATTTTTGCAATCCATAAAGAGTTATGTCTCTTTGAAAAGCGTGGGAAATTAAGCATGAAATAAAAACTTGACCATGAACTTACTTCCTCAATTTTGAGTGAGATCTCACAGTGAAGTTCTCTTATGATTTGGTGACAACATTATTAGTGTTTTATGTGACTTTATACTACTTATTTTTGGAAAAAAATTTAATTGCATTTTTTTTTTTTTTGAGACAGAGTGTCACTTTGTCACCCTTGGTAGATGCGGTGGCGTCACAGCTCACAGCAACCTCAAACTCTTAAGTGATTCTCTTGCCTCAGCCGCCCAAGTACCTGGAACTATAGGTACCCACCACAGTGCCCTGCTATTTTTGGTTGCAGTTGTCATTGTTGTTTAGCAGGCCCAGGCTGGGCTTGAACCTGCCACCCTGGGTATATGTTGCCAGCACCCTACTCACTGAGCTACAGGTGCCAAGCCATGTTAATTGCATTTTAATAAAGACATGGTTTGCAGTGAATTAAGTGAAATACTGAAATATAATTTTTTAAAAATAAAAATGTACTTTTTATTTTATTCCTTTTGCATTCATTATTCCCAAGTTCTGCATATCATTTTAAGTTTCATAATTTTCTTTACCCATCTTTCACTTTCTTATTTGAACTTTTGATTATTTTTTCCTTCATTTGGTGGCCCATTTATTTATTTATACAGTTATCATCAAATATTTGATGACCTAATAATATGTATCGGTCACTGTTCTAGGTGCAATTATAAAGACATGGGTTTTCATTTACGCCTATCTTTTACTTTTGGCAAACCAATTTGCTTTAAAGCACATTTTGAAGACTAGGAAGAAGTTGATAGGCTTGGTAATGTATGAAGGCCTATAACTCAGGGGTTTTTTTTTTGTTGTTTGTTTGTTTTTAGACAGAGTCTCATTTTGTCACCCTTGGTAGAGTGCTGTGGCGTCATAGCTCACAGAATCTTGAACCCTTGGGTTCAAGTGATTCTTTTGCCTCAGCCTCCCAAGTAGCTGGGAATAAGGTGCTTGCCATAATGCCCAGCTATTTTTTTAGAGACAGAGTCTTGCTCTTGCTTAGGCTGGTCTTGAACTCGTAAGATCAGGCAATCCACCTGCCTTAGCCTCCCAGAGTGCTAGGATTACAGGCATGAGCCATCGGCCCGGCCTATAACCCAGGTTTTTGCCCATGCTGGGAAAAGCAGGTCGGGGGCAATAGCAACGGGTCCCACTAAGAGAACTTGCCTGTGCCAGATGCTGTTCTGAGTGTTTTCAGGCACAGAGTCATTTAATCCTCACAATGACTACCCATATCCTTGTTTTAGAAAGGAGGAAACTGAGGCATACAGCCTCACTTTAAGAAATGTTCTTAAGTTATAGAGCCTAATAAAGACTGGAGCCAGTAGAACAACTTTACGAATATCAAAGAGTGTTCGTGAGAATGAAAGTAGAAAAGTCATGCAAAGGTCATACACTTCCATAACCATTAAAGCGGGGGTGGGGAGGGTGAGACAACAGACCACAGAATAATTGTCTTTGTAATTGCACCAGTGACTCATTTAAAATGTGGTCTCTGGGGTGGGTTTAAGTCTGCCACTTCGTAGCTGTGTGACCTTTAGAAAGTTGTGTTACTTCTCCAAGTCTCAGTTTCCTCATCGGAGGAGAGAGATTATGAAGCTTGAACAAAACAATAAATACAAACAATTGAGCTCGTGTCTGGCCCCTGATAAATGCTTGCTCACTTATTGGCTGTTATTATTTTGCTGTCACTGTGTTTCTACTCTTTCCCATGAGGGAAAGGATGACCGGTAGAATAGCAAATTAAATTAAACAAAATCTCTGATTAAAACAAAGTCAGTAACATGAGCTCATGTGACTGCAACATATGCTTGCAATTGAGAAATTTCCCACAGTATATCATACAAATTATTGTGAATTATTTAATACCAAGGAGAAATTTATCCTAGAAGAACAGAGGAGGCTAGATAGAGAACAACTGATTCTTTGCAATTCAGTTTGCATTTAGCAAGCAGCTTCTGTGTAACAGGGGAGAGGGCAGGTGGCTCGCAAGAAGGACCTTACTGTGGTTCTTTTAGCCAAAAGTGTGCAAGTCACATCCAGAAGAAAGATTATCTAGCGAAAGAAGACAGGATGTGGAAGGGATGCAAACATCGCCTGAAAGGCTGAGGCAATGTGCATGGAGTCTTCAGGAAAGTTCCATGTGATGATGGGACTAATTTGAGCTGCAAAAAAGTGAGAAGTGGATTAAAGGAGGTGAAGAAACCTACAGTAACGAGGCGTTGAGGCAACTTAGGAGACAGGTTTGGCAGAGCATCGGGAAATTTGAAATCATTTCAAATCTTTAATACCTCTGATCTCAGTTTTTATCTTTTGAAATATACGGCCTAGCAGGGGTGGGGAACCTCAAGGGCACATGTGGCTCTCTGGATCCCCAAGTGTGGCCCTTGACTGAATTGAAACTTCATAGAACACAATCCTTTATTAAAAAGATTTGTTCTGTGAAATTTTGATTCGGTCAAAAGGCCGCACTCAAGGACCTAGAAGGTCACACGTGGGCCCGAGGCCGCAGGTTCCCTAACCCTGGATGAGCTTTGCATTCAGACCTGGTTCACATCTCTGTCCTGCATTTATTAGCTGTGTAGCCATATCAACATTTTTAACTTTCCTAAGCCTCAGTTTCCTCATCTGTAAAATGAGGGTAATTCTTGAACTACCTAAGGCGTTAACTGTGAGGCTCCAGTCTGTAAGATCGGGACATGCCAGTTCTTCACCGGCTGTAAAGAGCTCTGTGAGGGTAGGGATTTTGCAGCAGGGTCTGATTTTAAAGGTCATAGCCCCTGCCAGGACACCCATGTGAAAAACACGTGTAGCAGAAATAGCACACGGGGTGGTGACCTTCCTTGTGTAGCACTTTTTTTTTTTTTAATTCCATGAAACACTTCTGTGTCCTTGGTCATTCTTTTGTAAACCATTTCCTTTTGTTGAAATCTTGAAGTAGCCTTGATGTAGAAACTGGTTGTTGAGGTGAATAAGCCAGTTTATTAGGATCAGCACCTGGTCTTTGGAGAACTGTGGTCCCATCGGGTTCTCACCAGGGATTACAGCTCCCTCCTGCCACCCACCCCCATCAGAAGAACTCTTCCTTAAATACGTTTAATTGACCGCATCTCCATGTTCTGTAATTCTAGCTTGCAAAATAAGCTCTCCTAAATATATCATGTGATGACTACCCCAGCTTGCTATGCTTTCCCTTTCTCACATCTTGGGCTATTTGGAGATGTTTATATGTATTTAATCCCCCCAACAGCCCCAGAGGGAAGGAGGCTGCCATGAGGCTTGTGCGTGCTGCCTGCATTCCCTGGGCTGGAGGGACAAGGTTCACTTCCTTCCTTCTGGTTTCCACTCAAGCCACTTCCTTGATTCCCCTTCTTTTTTTTTGCAGTTTTTGGCCAGGGCCGGGTTTGAACCCACCACCTCCGGTATATGGGGCTAGTGCCCTACTCCTTGAGCCACAGGCACCGCCCATCCCTTCCTTTCTTATGTTCTCATTTGAGTCTCTGCTGCTGCCGATCACCTAATGCTGTCTGTTTTATTTGCCATGTTCTTTTCTTACTCTTTGGAAAGTCTAACAACTTGCCCCTTTTCTGTTCCCTACAAAAAGTAAAAGCTAATATAAAGCTGATCTTCAGGTTCTGGGGCCATGGATTTAATCAGTACAATTAGCATTTTTCCACCGGGCTGGGGGAT
>CAUYQV010126197.1:0-22132 GCA_963574575.1 Galagoides demidoff | reverse complement strand
TGCATTCTACAGGCTGTCTCTTTACTGTGCTGATTGCTTTGCTGTGCAGACACATTTTAGTCTTTCATAGTCCCATTTGTCTATTTTTGTTTTGTGCTGTGCTTTTGTAGTGTTACCCATAAAATCTTTGCCTAGGTCCATTCCTTTGGTGTTTTCCTAAGTTTTCTTCTCATAGTTTAACAGTTTCAGGTCTTACGTTATGTCTTTAATCCTTTTTGAGGCGATGTGTGTAGATGGTGTCAGACAGTGGTCTAATTATCCTTATTTCCATGGGATAAATTCTATTTTATCATGATGTATTATTATCTTTTTGATCTTATGGGTGTGCTGTTCAATTCAGTTTGTGAGTTTTTTTTTTTTTAATTTTTTTATTATTAGTATTTTGCCTCTGTACTTTTCAGGGACAGAGGCCTGTAGGTTTCAAGTTTTTGTTTTTGTTTTTTGTTAGTCTTTGTCTGGTTTTGGAATCAGGGTAATGCTGGTCATGTAGAATGATTTAGAAAAATAACCTTCTCTTCAATTTTTTGCAGTAGTTTGGCAAGAATTGGTATTAGCGTTTTTTTTTTTCCTTTTTCAGTTTAGTAGAATTACGAAAAGAATGATTCATTCCTCTGCTCATCTTCATTGAGAAACGTTTCATGAGTGATTCAATCTTGTTGTTACCGAAACTAGGTTCTGTGTTTTTTCCTTCTTGGTAAGTTAAATATGTGCAAGAATTTATTCATTTGTTAGATTTTCTAAATTGCTTGTGTACAGTTATTAATAATGGTTTTGAATGCCCATTTATATTTCTGTAATATCTTCTTTTTGGTTTCTGGATTTTAAGAAAGAAAGTTTTTGTTTTAATGATATTTTGTATTTCTGTCTCTGCTTATGATTTTTATTACTTCTACTTTCAGGCAATTTGGGATTTGGTTTGTTCTTATTCTTCTATTCCTTGAAGTAAATCATTAGATTATTTATGTGAAAACTTTCTGTCTTTTGATATAGTTGTTTGTTGCTATAAATTCTCTCTTGGTACTGTTTTTGCTATTACCTATACGTGTTGATATGTTGTGTTTCTATTTAATCTGTTCTGAGAATTTGTTTTACTTTCTTTAATTGTTTTCATTGACTTGTTGGTCATCCAGGAATGTAATTTCCATGTATTTTCGGTGTCCAGTTTCTCTAGTATTTGACTTTGAGTCTTATTCCATTGTGATCTGAGAAGATGTTTGATATGATCTTGATTTTTTAAAATTTGTTGGGATATATTTTGTGATCTAACATATGGTCCATTCCATAGAATATTCCACGTGTTGAAAAGAGGAACATGTATTCTGCGTCTATTATATAAAATGTTCTGTACCTTTCTGTCAAGTCCAGTATGTCTGTGTCCAGTATTTCTTTGTTGACTTCCTACCCACATGATCTGTTCAATGGTGCTGAACTCCTCCATTGTTATTTTTTTGTGGTCTGTTTATCTCTTTAGCTCTAATAATGTTTGCTTCATATATCGAGTTTCCAGTGTTGTGTGCATTATAATTAGTGGACACTCTCACTGAATTAATCCCTTTCTCATTATTCCACGACCTTTTTCTCTCTCTTTCTTTTATTCTCTTAAAATTTATTTTGTCCTATACATCTCCTTCAACACAGTCTTGGTTATTTTTCTTTTTGTTTGTTTGGAACATCATTTTTTATCCCTTAACTTTGTGTCTTCACAAATGAAGTAAGTTTCCTAAAGCCAAAATACAGTTTTGTCTTGCTTTGTTAATTCATTCACATAGTCTATATTTTTTAACTGGGGAATTTAAACCATTTATATTCAAGGTTGTTAAGGATAGATGAGGCCTTACTCTTGTCATTTTATTAATTAGTTTCTAATTGTTTTACATGTTCTTTATTCCTCTCTTCCTCCCTTATTGTTTATTGCTTTCCCATGCATGTATCTGTTCCACCAGTGAAGTTTACCATTTCATGTGTTTCCATGACAGCGTATTTTCCCTTCTTTTTCCAGAAGTAGGACTCTTTTAAGCATTTCTTGTAGGGTTGCCTGATGGTCATAACTACCCTCAATTTTTGCTTGCCTGGGAAAGACTGTATTTGTCTTTCTTTTCTGAAGGATAACATTACTGAGTATAATAATGTTGCTGATTTTTTTTTCATTTCAGCATTTAAGTATACCATATCATTCTTTCCTGGCCTATAAGTTTTCACCTGAGAAATCTGTTAATCTAAGGGAAATTCTCTTATATATGACTCAATACAATTCTCTTGCTTTTTCTTATAATTATTTTTTATCTTCACTATCATTTTATTGATACATATTTTGTATGATTTAATGCTTATTTTATTAAAAACAATGTTCCAATAAAAATCATGGTGTATATTTTTTGTGTGTATCATCTGTAAACATTATTTCCTAAGGTAGCAAGTAGTGTTAATTTGTTCTGCCAAAATTATTGTTCTTAATAATAAATGTTACCACACAATTTACCTCTAAATGTCGTGACAAATTACACCCCTACCAATTGTTCTTAAATATAAGGCCTATTTTAAATAATTGGGCACTTGCATTTATATCACTGTGGATTTTTTCTCATCATAAACTGTCTGCAAATTTTCTATTGTAAAGTATATTTAAATTCTGGTAAGAAGAATAGAAAGAATTCAGATTGAAATGCATGAGAAGAAGAGAATGTTGGTGGAACCACAGACAAGAAAATACAAAAATTCTTGTTAAGACAAAAAAAAAAGGAAAATATTTAGTCTTTTTTTTTTTTTAGAGACAGAGTTTCACTTTATCACCCTTGGTAGAGTGCCATGGCGTCACAGCTCACAGCAGCCTCCATCTCCTGGGCTTAGGCAATTCTCCTGCTTCAGCCTCCCAAGTAGCTGGGACTACCGGCACCCACCACAATGCCCGGCTATTATTTTGTTGCAGTTTAGCCAGGGCCAGGTTTAAACCCACTGCCCTCAGTATATGGGGCCGGCTCCCTATCCACTGAGCCACAGGTGCCAACCCAGAAAAAAAGGAAAATATTTAAACATACATTAGTTTAAGAGGAGTATATAGACACATCTAATTGTAAAAAAAATGTTAAGTTTAGGAAAGTCTAATTATGTTAAGTTTCTTTCTCAGGTAAGAAGATCTCATTTTTTAAGAGTAAGTGCTTTGGGTAGGAATGAATTAGAAAGATGAAGGCTTAAATTTGGATGAAGTTCCTTAAGGAATTTAAAAATGAGGATACTTTCAAATAGTATCAAATGAATTGTGATGGTAGTTTAAAGTTTTGTGTACAGGATTCTTTCTATACTTTATTTTCACAAATGTAAATGTACCACCTAATTAGGGCATTATATCATTACAGTTAAGTATAAGGGTTCTTGAATTTACAGCTGAGCTGGAAGCCAGAATTATCATATCCCATCTATGTAACATTTGACATACTGGCTCAACTGTCCTCATCTGAAAATGGGAATAAAATTTAAGGGAAAACATACGTGAAAATGTTATCAGGAAAACAAACGGTTTGTAATCAGTGACTGACTCCTTTAGATATGTCAATTATTATGTTGCTGTGTAACTTTTCACTAATCTGGTTTCCATATATTTTTATTCTGTCCAAGATATGCCATGATTCAGAATAATCATCGCTAGATTTTCCAAATCCTCTTTGACACAAATATACAGATGCTTCCATGCTCAACACAGAATATGAAGCTTAGAAACTATGAACATGAAATAGCCAAAGTAACGAGAAACTTTGGGTATGAAACTTCCAAGAGAGGTAAAGAGGCTAAAATGTGCTTCATTGACATAATTCAAAATCAAAGTTCAGTCTTCTATATATATGAGTATTCCAATCCTCATCTCATTGGACACTGATTGAAAAATTATTCTTTCTGATCACAAAAAATATGTAATTTACAAACATCTATAATAACAATGGAATTGTTAAGGAATAGTATTAAATTTGTTTCTAAAGAGAAGAACACAAAATAAAAAAACTGCCTGTTTGGGGTCCAGTATGACTTTTAAACTGTATTTCTAATAGTATTAGTAAATGGAACAAGTGTAATCAGCAAAGTTCAGGACCAGAGTCGGTGTGGGGATCAGCCAGGGCAGAAAAAGAACGTACAACAAAGGGAAAATCTAGAGCCAAAGCTTACATGAAGTATACTGCCTATACAGTGAACTCAACATTGTTTAAGTAATGGGACACAAGAGAAAATGATGGAGGCTCAGACCACAGGTTAGAGTCCAGTTGCTGTAATTTCTGCTGACTTAGATGAGAAGGACACGCACAAATTCTGTAGCATATGAAATCATGAATTGTGCAATGATTTGTTTACTTTCTGACAAATTGTCACTCAGATCACTCTCTTCAGCATGCTGAATACTTAAATCCCATGAAACTGTGCATAAATGTCCTTTTGATTAATACATACACACACGTACACAAACACACTTACACAACTCAAATTTATCTTCCAAATGTTTTTCCTCTTCTCAAAGCCACAACCTGTAACTTGGCATGTTCCTAAATCATTGTGGCTAAAACCTAGACGAGAAACAGAAAGAAAAGGATTGTATCCCTATTCAAAAACTTGTGTTATCCCTCTTGTTTTATATTATTTCTTATCTTAGAACTGTAATCTTTCTTACTAAGTTCCCCAAACCCACGACTTTAGCACATTCATAAATTTTCAATTGATATCAATCTCTAGTCAATGGAACATTGTAGTATTTTATGAATTTCAGAATTTATAAATCATTATATTGTTTGCTTTGGAGGAAAAATCTCTGAGGAGAAAGCTGAAACGTCCAGCCCTTATGATGTCAGCATACAATAAGACCAATGGTCATCCGTCAACCTTCATTCTCATTGGTATTCCTGGCTTGGAGGCTTCTCACGTCTGGATCTCAATCCCCTTTTTTGTGGTCTACCTTCTGGCCCTTCTGGGAAACTGCTGTCTTCTGTTTATCATCAAGACAGACTTCAGTCTACATGAGCCAATGTACCTGTTCCTCTGCATGCTGGCTGTGGCCGACCTTGTTGTGTGCACTACTGCTGTACCCAAGCTCCTCAGCCTCTTCTGGTTCCATGACCGAGAGATTCGCTTTGGAGCCTGCCTCACTCAGGTGTTCCTGATTCACGCTTGCTCCACCATGGAGTCTGGCTTTTTTCTGGCAATGGCTTTTGACCGATACGTGGCCATTTGTAAACCATTGAGACACTCAGCCATTCTGACACACTCAGTAGTCAGTGGGATGGGTATAGGGATTGTACTCAGGGGCATGGCACTGCTCTTTCCTCACCCCTTCCTGCTGTATTGGCTTCCATACTGCAGAACCAACATCATTTCTCACACCTACTGTGAATTCATGGCCCTTATCAAGATTGCCTGTGCTGAGACAAGAATCCGCAAAACCTATAGCCTCATTGTTGCTTTCCTTACTGGGGGGGTGGACTTTATATTGATCATTTGTTCTTACGTCCTCATACTCCACACTGTCTTCCAACTCCCATCCAAAGATGCCCGGCTCAAATCCTTAGGTACCTGCGGCTCCCATGTGTGTGTCATCTTGGTGTCCTATACTCCAGCCTTCTTCTCTTTTCTCACTCACAGGTTTGGACACCACGTGGCTCCCCATGTCCACATATTCGTAGCCAACATTTATCTTCTTGTCCCACCCATGGTAAATCCCATTATCTATGGGGTTAGGACCAAGAGAATAAGGGACAAGTTTCTTAAATGGTTTAGTTTTCCACACTTCTAAATTATTTACGTTGGTGAGAACATCAGAACAAATCATTATATTATGTATCTTAGAATGAGTGATTCTTCATTAAGCTCTTTTAATAATAAAATACCTAAAATTATTTTGTGAAAAATAACTTGTTCAAAGATAATTGTATGTTCAAACAGATTTAAGTATAGATTATCTATGGACATTGGAAAAATTTATTAAATAGATGTGGGGAATATTCTGAAATAAGAATGTCATCAGATAGCTTAGAATTAATGCTTTTAATCTAATCATCATAAATGCCATGGCATGTATTTTCACAATTCCAACTGGCATAAAGCCCAATATTGTCATCATAAAAACATGAGTCTGAATATATTTGGAGACCAAGTATATAAAAGAGAAAGTCTATGCGAAAATATGACTTCAAAACTGTTTTTTCCTGGGACATTTTGATGACATATGGAGCTCTAAGATTCTGTAATTATTTTTTTGATTTATTCCTAAATTTTCCCCCCTCCTATCTTTTCCAGGGAACTTTAATTTATAATCCACCTTTTCTAATATATGAAGGCAAAAACTACATCTGTCATGTGTCAAGAAAAATATCTTAGTGTTTTAAAATGATAATAAAAACCAACTGTTTTATCTAATATCTTAAATTTTAAAACATTGAAATCATATGTCTTATCTATATTTAAGAATACTCAGCTTGGGCTTATGTAAAATAATATTGGACAATTTGAATAATATAATTCCATATATTTTATGTTCTCACCTACATTTATTTTTGTGTGGTTTCTGAAAAGATGAGATAAAATAGAAGAATGGAAGACGTGTGTTCCAAATATTGTCCTTCAGTCATAGTGACAAGAATTTTTTTGAAGAACTTAATTTGGTTTGAAAGCCAGTAACACTAACTAAATCCTAATGTCAGGCATATATTACTCAACAGAACAGGACATCTTGGTGTGTAGAGGACTATTAGGGAACACACATGATCTTTAGAAAGCTTTACTACCAGGAAGAGTGTGTGAAAGTGGGAATTTAATTGAACTTAACTTATTCTTACCAAAATTTCCACTCTCTTTCCACTTCTCCCTAGAAGATAGTGACTAAGGAGTGGAGATAGGATGGCCTGAAAATTACTTGAACATCAACAGTCTGGTGAAACCATTTGCTCCAGTAGTGTGATAAAGTTGATTCAAACATATACATGTTCATTTTCAGTATAATATCATGTAATTCCTATATAGGGTTTACGATATACCAGTCCATCCTGTAATTGTACATAGCTTTACCCAGTTGGGAAAACTTTAAAAGATTTGTAAGGTTAAAATGCTTTATTTTACAAATGAGAACATTGAGGCATAGAAGAATTTATTGACATTTTCATGGTCATAGGTGGAGGTTGGATTCTGGATTTTAACTTAAGATGTCTTGCTCCAAGTTTGCATTCTTTTTTTTTTTTCCTCTTAAGTGTAAGCACAAATTTATTGTCTCACAAGTCAAGAATTTTGGAATGGGAGTCTCCATAGTTGCTTAATAACTGACATGATGATATCAGTTTATTTATTTATCTAAAAGTATTAAGGGGCTATAAATGCTTTTGTTACATGGATACCTTGCACAATGCTGAAGTTGGGGCTTTTAGTGTAACCATCATCATAATACTGTTCATTGTACACAATAGATAAATTTTTACTTGTCATCCCCTTCCATCTTCCCCTCCTCTTGGTTTCCAATTTCTTTGTGCCCCTATGCACCCATTGTCTAGTTCTGAATTATCAGTGATTACATGTGGAATTTTTTTATTTCTGAGATAATAATGGTCTCCAGTTCCATCCTAGTTACTGAAAAAGTCATTATTTTATTAATTTTTATGGCTGAGTGTCTTTCTGTGTGTTATTATCCACTTTTTCTGCTTAACAAGATCCCTTAATCTATTTTTTAAGTTTTATTTTATTTACAATTATTATGGGAGTACAAATATTTTTGGTTACATGGATCCCTATCTTAATTTTTGAGTCAGTGTTATAAGTGTGCCTGTCACCCAGGTGGGTTTTACCCCCTTCCTGCTTGATTTCCATTGATTATTACTTCCTTCTGTGCACAGGTGTTGTCATTGTTTAATTCCAATTCAATAGTGAATTCATGTGATAATTTCTAGTCTTTTCTATTTTTAAACTGTTTTTTTTCAGTTTTTGGCTGGAGCTGGATTTGAACCCACAACTCCGGCTTATGGGGCCAGCACCCTACTCCTTTGAGCCACAGGCGCCGCCCGTCTTTTCTAATCTTTATATATTTCACCACAAATAACAGCCTCCAGATCCATCCAAATTGTTACAAAAGGCATTCATTCATTCTTTTTCCTCGCTACATGGTATTTCATGGTCTACATATACAACATTATTTTAATCCTCTCATGAATTGATGGAAACATGGATTGATTTCCCATCTTTGAAATTCTGAATTTTACTACAATAAGCATTTTAGTGCAGGGGACTTTTTGATAAAATGATTTCTTTTATTTTGAGTAAATACCTAGTAGTGGGATGGTGGAATCAAAGGGTAGGTGTACTTTTAGTTCTTTGAGGAATCTCCATACTGTTGTTTGTGAAGGTGTACTAATCTGCAGTTCCACCAACATTGTATAGGGTGTTCCTTTTTTCTACACTCATGCCAGCACTGATTCCTTTTCAAATTTTAATAAAAGCCATTTCAAACATTTTCTATTTGAAATCTAACAGCAGATTTTTGGTTAATGTAAAACTTGTAAAACAATACTTGTGTATTTTTCCTTTTGTTGCCTCTGCTTCTGTTGTCATTTCCAAGAATCATTGCCAAAATTAATGTCAAGGAGCCTTTTTCCAATTTTTTTTTCATGAATATTTACATTTCAAGTCTTCCATGTATATCATTAATCATTTGAAAGTTTTATTTTTTTGTGAGTGGTGTAAGACAGGTACCCAATTTTTATCATTTTTTCTTGTGGATATCCAGTTTTCCCAATACTATTGAAGAAATTACAATTTTCCCATACTGTCTACTGGGTACACTTGTCAAATACTAGTGGATTATATATGTGTGAGTTTATGTCTGGGCTTTCTATTCTGTTCCATTGATCTTTCTAGTTTTATGGCAGTACTATATTGTCTGATTGCTACTTCTTTAGTTTTTTGTTTGTTTGTTTTTTTATTATTTCCTTTTAGTGCTCCATCCAGGAAGTATATTATTTTAAAAAATTTCTATCATTTAAGAGGTACATATTTTAAGGCAATGCAAGGGTGACATTTTATTTGGTGTTATGTGTGAATTTTCTTAGAGCTCTTACCTTGCTAGTGTGCACTTCCCTGTGCTTACTGATAAAAGAGAAGTCTGACATACCTTTGCTTTATGTTGTTTCATTTATTTCAGATTATTATGAGGGTACAAATAATTAGGTTACATTGTTTGTACTTCTTAGGTAAAGTTCAAGTTGTAGTCCGGCCTTTCACCCAGGGATTGTGCTGTGTTCCCTAACAGTGTGCCCATTAAGGGAGAGTTTATGAATCTCCATCCCTCTCCCACTTCCTTTCCCTTCTTCCTATACCACCCACATAAATTTAATTGTGTTCTTCTCTTATGTGACTGTGTACTTGCTTATCTCTTGGTTTCATATTAGTATTGAGGGCATTGGATACCTTGCCAATGGTGATACATTCTAAGAAAAACATCTTTACACTCTATTCAGGTTAATACAAAAAATGCAAAGTCTCCACTTTTTTCTAGCTGAAGAGTATTTCATGGTAGGGATATAAATCAGGGAGTATGGTGGTTTCAGCTTAGTTCCTACTTTCTCTAGATTGTTTCAGCTATTCAGGTTTTCTTGTACTTCCATAAACATGTTAGAATTTTTTTAAAAAATTATTTTGAGTATTGCCATTAAAAATTTGATAATGGTTGCATTAAATCTGCAGAATGATTCAGGCAATATGGGCATCTTAATAATAATAATAATTCTTTCAAGACATAAACATGGGATATCTTTCCATTTAGTGGTGTCTTCAATTTCTTTCACAGATGGCATATAGTTTTCAGTATACAAATATCAATATACATTTTTCAAAAGAATGTATACAAATGGCCACCAGTACATGAAAAGAGACTCAACATCACTAATTTCAGGGAAATGTAATTTGAACCCAATGAGATATAACCTCACACCTGTTAGGATGACTTTGATCAAAAAGGTAAGAGCTGACAAATGTTGCAAATATGGAGAAAAGGCAACCCTTGTATGCTTTGAGTGGTTGCGAAAAATAGTACAACCATTACTGTACAGTATAGTGTTACAAAACAGTGTAGGGTTCCTAAATATGAAATAGAGAAATACCATACAATTCAACAATGTCATTTCTGGTAACCATATCTAATAAAAATAAAATCAGTATTGACAATCGCCAATGTATGGAAACCATCTGATGTCTGACAGATGAATGGATAAAGAAAATCAAATAAAGAAACACACACACATATAATAAAATATTATTCAGCTATTGACAGACGGAAACTCCCCTGGAAACATGATCTTGTTCATTCCCTGAGCACACTGTCAGGTTGTGATTTTCTTGACTTGCCATTAATCAGTTCTAGAAGGAGTGCATGATTTTTGAAATTTTATCCCATGATTTTACAATTACAATATTTCTAAAAGTTGAGTTTTGGTTTTATAGCCTACCAAATAAATCCAAGTCTGTCTTTTAGCAAATTTGCCAGGACTGAGCTCCCACTCATATTTCATATGATCTCTACATTCTGGATGAGCGATGACTGCGCTACCAATAGAAATCTGGCATCCAGTCTACAATATGGGTCAGGAAACTGCATATTTACAGCTGATATATATGGGCAAATTCCTAACATTTTTGAAGTATTTTTATCATCATACAAAATATGATACCTTTTATATGGCTCAGAGAACCCAAAATGCAACATTACTCCTGAAAAACTGAACCTATAAAAGTAACTGTTTATGTTTCTTAACATTTGGGGTAAATTTTCAAGAAACAAAATTATAATTTATAGAATATATGCTTAATAATACTAGTGAGAATACTTGAGGCTGTGCTAAGTTAATCAACATATTCTCTCCGTTAATACTGCATACCACACATAAAACAACTAGCAGGAAAATGCCTTTTTCAAAGCATAACAAAATGAATATTAACAAAATACCTTGTCTCTGACTGTACTGTTCATTATTTGCGACTTAGAAATCTAAACCCATTTTTCCATCGCCGTGGTCAAGCTATTTTTGTCTTACATATAAGGTAGGAAAGTAGCTTTGAGTTGTCTTTAATGGAGTTGTAACTTTTCAAAACTTAAAAGATACTGGAGGGAAAGTATAAATTGTAAAAGGATATTTCAATATTCCTTTAAAGATATTTAGAAAAAAAATGTAGTTTCATGGACTGACAGTGTGAAATTTTATATTAGGATATATGCTGGGGTTTTTCCCCCTAAAATCATATATATTGTCACTAAATCATAATGGGTTACTAAATTTCTTTATTTAAATTATGTTTACTTTGAGATATATTGGACATTTATCTTTCACCTTATGCAAAAATCAATTTTATGGCATTTAAGTGAACAATGTTGTTACATTTAAGTGCTAGACTTAAGAGTGTATTCATTCACTTAATACTGCAATATATAAAATAAGTAGCAGGAAGATCCCTCTTTAAAGTAGAACAAAATGAGTAGTTGAAGTAACAAACTCGTCTCTGACCATGCTGCCTGTTGTTTGTGGACTTAGAAATCTAAACCCATTTTTCTATCTCCATGGTGAAGCTGTTTTTGTCTTACACATACTGTAAGAAAGTAGCTTTGTGTTGTCGCTAATGGAATTATAACTTTTCAAACATAAAAAATACGAGGGGGCAATAAGCTATTGTAAGATATTTCACCATTTCTTTAAAGATATTTAGAAAAGGAAACCATTCCATAGCTTCATGAACTGATGATATACAATTCTGTATTAGGATTTATGCTGCTTTTTATTTTCTAAAATCTTTTGCACTATCACCTAGGGTTACTCTGATATCTAACTTGAACCCTACTTAAATTATGTGTACTCTGAGATACATTAGATAACTACCTTGTGCCTTACAAAAACATCAATTTAATTGAATTTGAGTGAACAATTTATTAAAGAAAACCATTAAGACTATGTGAATTTTGCTGTTCTTTTCTACTTATAAAAAACAATATTTTCACTTAGAAATGCATTTCTTAGAACCTTATCTCCATAGTACTAGAACTGTAATTGTCCTGCTCCTGGGGTTTATATAGGTTAACAGGAAAGAGAAAACTGGACCTAGAGAAAAATCTCCAATGGTTTTGCTATTGAATTTTCTTTGTTTATATGGTTGCAGGACATGGAAAAATTAAAAAAAGCATAGAATATGATTAGAGAAAATAAAGGTTTTGAAAGTAAAAGGTCCTCCTAGAACAAGAAAGCACAACTGTCATAGTTTTAACAGAGAACATCATTACGTATAGGATAACACACGAGTCTTATGAGACCAAATGGAAATATGTGTAAATGTTCCCTGTGAAGAAAGAACACCATGAATTCCATTTTTTTGTATAGTGGAGTTAGTAATGTTATGTGGTACTTGGAGAGGGAAGGTCACTTCCTGGAAGTAAGTTTGAAGTCACAGTTATAAAATGAAATACACAAATTATTAATTTTAAAAGCTGATCTTTACGTATGTGCTTTATAGTAAATACTATTAGTAATAGCAGTACTATTACTACTTTGTAGTAAATACTATTTGAGGAGAAATTAAAGGGAGATACCATGTCTAAGGTAAGAAAAACACTAACAAGAATGCTGCTGGTTGTGCCTTGGACAAAAATCTTACAGAACACTTTTTATGTTCATGTTCCTCTCTCTAGGAGAAAAGAGAACTTCCTTACGACCACAGAAAATAAGTTCTTCAGAGAACCATATTTACACTCCCTTAAGTCATTAAAGAAATTTGTCCTGAAATCTCCAGCCCTGAAGCTTGAAGAAAATAAAAATGACCTTTCATTTTTCGGAACCCCAATGATTGGCCCTCTGGATCCTTTAGTCATGCCTCAAAATTGTAAAGTAATTCTGGACTATCCCGCAGTGAGCATGCCACCAGAAAATTAGTTTCTAGCCTCCTGAGAAGTCAACTTGGTTTTTTAGTTTATCATTTTCTTTTCTTTTTTTTATTGTTTCAGCATTTTCTGTGCACATCAGATTCTTCCAATGGCAAAGCCAGGAAGAATGATAAAAAATATTGCATGTGACCCCCCAGAAGTTCTGGTAGAAATATATCTTTGTAAACGTACACAAAATATGTAGAAGAACACTTCTAAATTCACATAATATAGATGAATTTGACAATTTATTGTGTCATTAAATAATCTGAGATTCATCAACTTTTGCAAAGCATCAATCCCCTAAAAGGTGGACATATATTGCTTTCTATAAATAAGCAGGTCTTTGGAGTAGAGAAAGTTGCCCACATAGTTAGCTAGACAGTTGCCGAAATGAATTAAACATACACACACACACAATGATTAACTATAACTTTAAAATTATATGTTAAATTCTGTACATTCAAGCTCTTCTTATGAACACGATTTTCATTCTTTCACGCAAGTACCCTTTTTCGTTACTTTCACATTATATAGCTCCAGAAAGGAGGGCAGTATGGCAACGAGGGCATGTGATGCCTGCAGGATTTATGAAAAATAAACACAAACAAACAAAATAGAATACATTTTTTAAAACTTTGCCTAATATCCCAATGATGTCCTCATAGAGGTAAGATGCATTTAGGTTTATAAATGACAATTCTACCTAGATCTTTTTAATTTTACATTTGAATCTAAAAAGGCTTTTGTTTTGTTTATTTTGGGGGATTTGGGGCATTGTAGTGAAATTCAAGGTAGTTGTAGTCAACTCATTATACCTTGATGGCATAATATCCTATTTCTCAATACAGAGAAAGGGAGTTTCACCTCATCTCCATAGTTAAAAACTAACAGGGCTTTCAAAGGAATGTTTTCTTCAACTGTAAGAGAGCCTTATACTCAGAAGAATGAATACGTACTGCCAACATGAAGAAAACATGGACATTTACAATCAGAAAACATTCTCCAAAATTTGTTTCTTTTAGGTCTGCAGAGTGTTTGAATGGAGTTCCTATAAAAAGAACTTCATAGAGAATTGTCAAAATTGACTTTTATGTCAAAATTGGTTATGTTCACACCACCAGGAACTGACAAAACAAGTGACCCTACTTTGTGGTCAGAGCATGGACAACACGGTCACGAATCTGCTTGGTTCTCACACCATAGATTATAGGGTTGAGGGCAGGTGGGATGACCACATAGAGGTTGGCAACAAGGATGTGCACATAACGAGGAATTTTTTGGCCAAAACGATGGGTGAGGTATGAGAAAAGACAAGGTGTGTAAAAAACACACATGACCCCCACATGTGAGCCACATGTGCTCAGTGCTTTGTGACGAGCATCTCGAGATGGGAGGCGAAAAACAGCTCGGAGAATGCACATATAGGAGATTCCAACGAGAGTCAAATCCATAACAAGGAAAGAAGCCACAAATAGCCCATAAATGGCATTGATGCGAATGTTAGCACAGGCCAACTTGGCAATGCCCATGTGCTCGCAGTAAGAGTGGGCGATAATGCGAGCCTCACAGAAGGGCAGACGATGGGTTAGGTAGAGAATGGGCAGCATGAGCACCACTGGACTCATTATAATAACCACGCCAATGCCTGCTTGTACCCGGGGTGTCAGAACGGTGGTATAATGGAGTGGTGCACAGATGGCCACATAGCGGTCAAAGGCCATGGCCAGCAGGACTACAGACTCCATTCCTGTGAAGGTGTGTATCAGAAACATCTGGGCCACACAGGCTCCAAAGCCAATGTTATGTGCACCAAACCAGAAGATACCCAACATTCGGGGCACTGAGGTTGAGGAGAGAGCGAGATCTATGACTGATAAGATGGCTAGAAAGTAGAACATAGGCTCCCGCAGAGTACGCTCTGACCAGATGATTAGTAGAATTGCAGCATTGCCCAACAGAGCCATTAAGTAAACAGAGCAAAAAGGCAGGGAGATCCAAACGTGGAAATCCTCCAGTCCGGGAATGCCTATAAGGAAGAAGGTGTCTGGGTGGAAAGCGGTAGTGTTGGAGCGGACCATCTTGCCATTGATGAGAAGAGAAGCAGTTGGCCCCTCTATAAGGAAAAGGAAGATTTATGAATGCTTGGCTCACCATCTCTCCAACCAGCTTAATTTCTATCTCTGTATTTTTCTCTTTAAAAATGTAGTGCTAAAAATGAGTCCCAAGTCAGACTGGGAGACTGATTGAGCATTTGGCACAGACTGTGCATTTTTCAAGTATAAAGACATTAACATTTTGAAAGGTCATCTTCTAAGGTTTTAGAAAACTACTATCTCATACTCATTTGCTCAAACCACACGCAATACCTAGAATAAATTTCAAAATAATTTCAGTTATATTGAGATGTCAGTCTTCTTTGATGACATATCAAAACTTAATTAAAGAAACATCATTACAAAATTACTTAAAGACACACACCAATACCCGCACCTGGAACTTGACAATATGCACAAAACCACAAATGAAACTGGACACAATGGTGGAAAATCCAACAAGGATTTTGAACTGCTGCTTTTAGTATTACGAATTGAATGATGCTAATTTAGAAACTCAGAACCCAAAATTAGGAGTGCAATTTTATCAATTCATCCTTTGCATGTTTACTCATATACCTTCATAAACGTACTGTATTGTACCTCAAATATCAAAATGGTTACACAAAGAAGAGAAACACTACAACTGGAAATTACCTTCTGGAGAGAAATCACCTCAGGAGAGCAATGCATCTCTTTTCCATGGGTATTCTAATGGGAATTAACCCACAACTTCCAAACTGTACAGTAGGCAAATTCCCAGGAATATATCAGGACATACAACAATTGTATCCCCCACTGCACAGTGCACTGAAGAGACTCCTTGAAAGGAGATTTTTATAGAAATAAAGAAGAGACAGTGTTAACGAACAATATCAAGCTGAAAAGATCTGTGTTCCTGATTTCTCATACTGCAGTTGTGACCCAGCCTTTCTTCCTCCCCTCCTTTCTCCTTCCCTTTATTGTTTCATATACATATACATATATATGTCTGTCTGTATAAAAGAAAGAAGGAATGGAGAGTATGTAGGAAAGAAAGAAGAAAAAAGAAATGAGGGGAAAAGAAAATAAAAGACGGAAGGAAGGAAGAAGGAAAGTCGGTCTCACCTTTAATTCAGTACAGAGAAAAATAAAAAGGAAAACTTCCAATATTGAGAAGTATTTTATAAATCATATTCAAGGATAGAAAGTTCCCAGCCTGTAAATACTACAAGATTATGTGTGAAGGCCATCTCCATTCTTATTTATCTGCCTACTTCTTTGTTATCAACTTCATAAATGTGCACTTAATCCTGGTCCTCTGATACTCTTATTTACTTCTATTACTATTATTGTTAATATTATTAACCTTATCTTAACATGAGTTATTCTGAATGAAAGTTATCCTTTACAGCACAACTTTAAGTTCCCACTACATCTTTACTTCAAAAATTTAAAAGTCACAGCGTGATGCAATAATGACCTCTTGCAGACAAAAAAAATCTTTCTACAATAGTGATATACAGAATCTTGGCTTAATATCTCAGCTATGTGCTTCCTGTCAAGTGTTGGTGGAGAATGTATAATCACTATCCCCCTCCACCACACATTCAATGGGAAACTCACCTCCAACAGGCATGAGTTCAGAGAGTTCTAAGGAAAGGGAGCTTTATTCTATCACTCCATAGGGCCCTTGGGAGTGTGTATGAAATCACAGCCAACTTAAATCCCTTCTATGAACTAGTACTAACACCTCAGAGTCTCCTGGGAAAGATCTCACTTTTTGCACCAGATATAGAGGTTTTGATATAGAGGCTGATGCCCCTCAAAGCACATCCCTTCAACAAATATATTACCAACAGGAAGCAAGGCTGAAACACAGAAATAATGCCATCAAGATGTATTCATGTAAGATGAACAAAATCTCCTTCTGGGTAAATTTCACATGTCAATCTGATTAGATATTATATCAATGCAGATTTAAGATTGTGTATCCCCAATATTTATATTCACTTCTTAGCACTCATCAAAAATTTGTTAAGATATCAAGGTTATTAAATAAGACTAAAGCTTCCATATCATCCATACAGTGTTAGTATCAATGTCTTTCAATGTAATCTAATTTGAATTAATTCAAAAAGCAATAAAAATAAAATAAGCTGAAAGAATACATTTGTGGACATCAAAAATGCCAGTCTAAAGAAAAGTGTTCCAAAATGTACCAAGTAACATATCAACATATATGTCTAAACAGAATTAATAAAAAGTCAAATTATATTACTTAGCTGTGCAAAGACAAGAAACAATATCATTTATATAGAAAGACATACACACACACATCTATACATAAATAAAGGTAAAAAGAAGGGGAGTCTGGGTCAATATATTAATATAATTTAGATGGAGAGCAGAAAGAGGGAGAAAAAAAGATAAAAATTCATATAAATTAATCTTAATCCTCATGTGTATCATAGACAATCAATAAATCTAGTTTGAAAAGAATCAGTTCCTTTTGAATAAACCTATCATACAATTATATGGAATTAAATGACAATGATGTAAATATTCACACATCCAGATGATTTTAAAAGAGAATATCTCCAGAGAGTAAAACTAGAGAGTGATTGGGTGGGATGAGGAAGCATGTCATTGTCAATTATCAGGCATCTGGTAGCACTATTAAGTATTAAAGTGCAATGCTTTCTTAGATATTTAAGCCATTTGCTCTCATATGATAAATTAAACCATGAAGTAAATATAGTTTGTTTTATTTTTCACAAGGAAGTCTTTATAGTTCAAATCTCTAGTACGCTCACATAACAGAAATTTGAGCACTCATTTAATATTCTCTTCCATTTCCCAAGGTTTTATCTAAACTCACCTATAATGCTGCACTTTTGAAGACATGCCTTAATCGATTTATTCCTTTCTGTCACTAGTCTTTTTAAGTTGTTGATTCCAGTGGTTTAATTCCCCTCCAAATGATCCAAATAATCTCTTCCACGTGTCTTCCATCTATTCTTCTCAACACAGTCAGATAATGACATGTTTTCTATGCTACTTTGAGGTTCCAAGACACAAGTGGATGGTACTTAAAATATTTCAAACATTCACCAATTCCTCCCTCTTTTGCAACACTGTGAAACTCAGAAATCTCTGTTGTTAACTTTTGTTGTTCCATACCAAATACCAGTAATCATCCTGTAAATCTGTTCAGATCCTCTATTCATGCAGATCAACTCACATTTTTTTTCTGACTTAATAGGAATGAAGATGTGACTTCCTTTCTTCCTAAAAACTTAAAACAGCTCAAAGATTGTCTTCACTGCAGTTCATGGCATGAAGAAGAATGCATAGAGAACATTTGTCTCAAGCAGATTACATTACCATCTATATTTTCTTCATTATTCCTCCAAATCTTCTTTCAACCCTCACCAGCTTATCCCTAGATACCATTCAGTAGCATCACATTTGTAAGGAAAAATTGCCCAATATTGAAGAAATACATAAACATGTTTTACTATGCCAGGATATCAAAAACCAAGATTTTCTGAGTTGTTCTCTGTGTTTTCTATTTGTATTCCTCCCCCTAGGTTGGAATTACAAAATGCTCTAATTGAATGGAAAAATGAAAAAAAAGATACAAAATTAAAATGTGATCACACTTTAACTCTTACTGTTTAAAAATTTGAAAAAAAATGAAAAAAGTTTGTGATTAATTTCAAATTTTACAGAAATCCCTTCAATGTATAATATACTCTTATACTTTACCTTTGGGTAGGCAAATATTTTAACTAGCCATAAAACAAAACATTGCACATGAAAATTTTAACAACTTCTACTTAATATAAAAACACTTCTTATCACACAGACATAGGTGTGTTTGAGAAAGAACAGTGCAATGAGTAAAGAGAGCAGATTAGAAAGATACAAAGTGAGAATTAAAAGATGAGAGAGGTGAGGACTAGAGAAATAAGGAAGAGAGAAGACCAAAGAGAAATGGAGTCTTGTTTCATGCGATCTCTGAGATTGACTTTCAGCATGTCTTCAGAATCTAGTTTTTTTTAGAAAGATTAGAATAACGAAGGAGAATTTGCAGCACAATAAGGTATAGACCATTTAGATTAATAAAAGTTTGTTGTAACTTCATGATGAGATTGAAGAAGTTACAATGCAAATGATTTTAAAAAATGTTTTATCTTTCCTTTCTTAAGAAAAACAGTTGTCATGGAGAAAATAGAAATATAGGATCTTGAGAAGAACGGAAGATGATGATTTAAAGGGAACTGTTTTAAAGAGATATGGATGGAAATTTGAAGAGGTGTCATGATTATAAAATTCATTATAAGAGAAGGTAGAGAAAGTTCTGTTATATCACTTTTACCTTGAGATACTGAACTTTACTGCCTTCTAACCTGAGTAACAGAGGAGACCCTGTCTCCAAAAAACATAGGTGGATAGATACATAGATACACAGATACATAGATAGATAGTGAGAGAGAGAGAGAGAGAGGGAGAGAGTGCATTTGCATTGGGCATGGACGAAATTTGCATTTTTTCAATTTCCCTTGAACAAGAACTTCAAGGAAACCATGATATTTTCATAAAATTTCTGACTTAGTTGTATATCAGTCCTTGCTTGTGTCTGTGTATATATCTGTACATATAAATATATACTAATGTAATTAACACTAATTGTACTTTAGTTGGGTCAAAACTTCAGGGAATTTTATTTGAGGGTGATATAAAAACATATAAACATCTTTAATAGTATTAATTTTATAAAGATGCAGAATCAAAAAAAATGATTGTAATACAAGTAATAACAATGGCACTACTAATAGCTGACAACTATTTTGTATTTTTCTGTAAATACATAAGAATTACTTTAGAATCATATCATTACCACCTTCATGCTTAATCTATGAGACAGAAATTGGGACAATAAATATAAAATAAAGAAATTGAGGATCATTGGAACGTATATTAGAGACAGGACTAGGTCTGAACCTGAGTTTTATTTAATATTAAGATGACATAAATGAAGATACAACAAAGAAGGAAATAGTCACAAAAGTGAAAATAAGTTAGAAAACAAATAAAACTATGGAGGGAAAGGCAGGCAACAGCTCTAGACTGTAAGCATTTTTTGCTTTTAGTTTGTTTTGTTATGTTTTTTAAATATTGAAACCATAGCTTGGTCCATAACGAGCTAAGTATATTTGTGGCAAACCTTAGACAAAAATTTGTATGAAAGCCATTTGTGGTTCCATTTTTTTTTCTTACTTTCTTTCTATGTACAAAATCTGTACCACATATGTAATCCACAGCACAATTTTGAATGTTTACAAAGTTTATGATGAAATTAGAAGATATATGATTTAATTCTTATGATGGAATGAAAAAGACTGATAATTTCTGGAGATAGAGAAAAAAATGGAGCCTTAGGAGGGAGATGCAAAGTAAAAAGATAGAGAGGCATAGAGGTTCGGAGATCGAGGAAGAAAAACTTGGAAACATCCACATGAATGATATAGAATAAAGAGTGCACAAAAGGAAGTTGAGCTATTTCAAACCCTGTCAATGTCATCAATCATCAAAAGTCACATACAAGAAATGGGCTGTCATTTATCCCATGAATTGGATCTGACAGCTGATGCTTTGATTTCTGAGCACAATAGTACACTTAGAGTAGGGAACCAAATAAATAAACCTGTGTGTTAAGAGTATATACTTTTTAATTTCAGATTGTTATGAGGGTACACGTGACTAGGTTACATTGTGTTCATAGGGGAAAGTCCAGATGAAGTTTCGTCCTTCACCCAGATTATGTGCCATATACCCCTACACTCTACCCGTTATGTCAGAACTTGAGAACCATCTCCCCCCTTTCCTCCTCTCCCCTTCTTGAACTTAATTCTATTTTTTTTCTAATGTGGGCCAGTAGTTGTTGACCTACTAGTTTCAGCATAGTATTGAGCACATGGGCTACTTACTTGTCCATTCTCAACACACTTTATTAAGGAGAATGTAATCCAACTCCATCCAGAGTAAATACAAAAGATGCAAAGTCTTCATCTTTTATGAATAAATACTACTCCATTGTATACCTATACCACAGTTTAATAATCCATTCTGAATATATTTAAATATTTCATATAATGAAGGATTTCTCACTCAGTAGGTCCATGTTCTATGTATTAGATGCTGTTCTGTTTAAATTCCTTATTTTTGTAATAGTATTTTCCTCACACGGTCATAGATCTGTTTGGTTCTGACCCCATAGATGACAGGATTGAGCATTGGCGGCACTACAACATAAAGATTGGCCAGGAGTATGTGGATATAGCGGGGCACATTTCGGCCAAAGCGATGTGTCATGAAGGAAAAGAGAGCTGGGGTATAGAAGGCGAGGATTACACAAACGTGAGAACCACATGTGCTGAGGGACTTGAGTCGGGCTTCAAGGGAAGGAAGACGGAAAACTGCTCGGAGTATCTGCATATAGGAAAGGGCAATGGCTACGATGTCAAACACCAGGATTGAAATAGCAGCCAAACCATAGTTGATGTTGATCTTGATGCTGGCACAAGACAGACGAGCAAGACCCATGTGCTCACAGTAGGTGTGGGGAATGACGTGATTCCCACAGAAGGGCAGACGCAAAATGAGAAATACAAATGGAATAACAGAAATAAATGACCTCACTAACACACCAAGGCCAATCACAGAAACAACCTTATTGGTGAGGATGGTACTGTATCGAAGTGGGTTGCAGATAGCTACGTAGCGGTCATAAGCCATTGCCAAGAGGACTGCTGACTCCATGCCAGTAAAGTTGTGGATGAAAAACATCTGGACGAGGCAGCCTCCAAAGGTGATCTCCCTGAGGCTAAACCAGAAAATCCCAAGCATCTTAGGAATAGTTGCTGTTGAGAGGCCCAGGTCAATGGTAGCCAACATGGCCAGGAAGTAGAACATGGGCTGGTGCAGGGTGATGTCCGTCTTGATCACCAACAGAATAGTGAAGTTCCCTATGAGTGCTGTCATGTACACAGCGCAGAAGGGAAGGCCGATCCAGATGTGAAGTGATTCTAGTCCTGGGATCCCCAGCAATAAGAAGGAGGAGGGGTGAAACTGGGTT